>PVLD010033058.1:0-14039 GCA_004027595.1 Dinomys branickii
AAAGAAAAAGACAAAAATGTATGTATGTATATATGAATATACATATATGCAGGAGGGCTAACATGGTTCTACTATTGTATTATATCACTTAATGCTAAGCAATAATCGATGACGGGTTATTTGATCAATCTTGTATGTCTGTATGTGTTATCCTGAACACACACTTAGAAGAAATCAATATGTAAAGCAGCAACTATTGTTGTTTTTTTTTTTTGTTGTTGTTGCTGTTGTTGTTGTTTGCCTGTTTTGTTTTTTTGTCTTTGGATTTTTGGTTTTTGTGTTTTTTCTGTTGTTGAGAGGATTAATTGTCTGACTAAATTTGCATGTCTGTATGTGGGTTCATATATTTACACTTCGAAGATATCAATGGATAAAGCAATAACCACTGTTGAGACCATATCACATTGTCTATAGATTAGTTGTGATTGTACTATTTTTTATGCTAATTGGTGTCTGTTTGTCAATATGTTTTTGTACTTTTATTTTTTTAAAATAAAAAGAAGAAAGAAAATGTGATCACTTTGGTGAAGACTAAGATAGGACATTTTTGCAAGTAAGGTGGTTTACCATATAGTCAATTAATCATGTATATGAGATTGTCTAAATTATAGCACATTAAGGATTTATGTAAACAGGACACCTAATAAAATTCATTGGGAGAATTTAGCCTAGTATCAGTAAATGCATGTGAAGGTAGACAATCACATCCGATTCCCCAGGCAAAAGAATTTAAACTGGATATTTTCAGTAGAAGCAGAAAAAAAGCTTACTGCTGTTGATTTTGGACATCTCAAGTAAATGTCAGAGTCTGCTTTTCTGGTCACTGTTTTGTGTTAAATATTGAAATTCATAAATACCCAAGTTTATATTGCTTTCATTCGATTTTACGGACTCAGGAAAACCACAAAACAGAATTCAGTTTGCACCACTGTCACAATAACTGAAATAAAACAAAAATTTCCAATTGAAATATCATTAGGGAATAAAAATTATCATAAAAATTATCAAACACTTTAATTACAGATTAGATTCAAATGAAGTAAGATTTACATGTGATAGTCATGAAAACTGAAGGAAAGGGTTTTCTTTTAAGCTAAAAATAGCCATGTTAAGGAATATGCTATAATAATATTAAAACTGTTGTGTATTTCTTATTCAAAGAGATATTTTAAGAAGTTTAGAATCACAAAAGCAGCAGTACTTTTATAAGTTTAGAACTAATACATTTAAATCAAACTGCACAATACTTAAAGAATAATTGTTGTTTTCCACATACTTAAGTCTCTAAGAATCAATATTAAAGTGAAGAGAAGAAAACTGTAAGAAAAAGTAAAATAAGAATAATGTAATAAGAAAAGGCATATGGCAATTGAAATAGTGAAGCAACTAATTGTTTCCTTTTAAAAGAAAAATGAAACAATGTTACGGATATAGTTGTAAGATAAAGAGTCAATGCATTGCTAATCTTCCAATATCCTCTAAAACTGTCATCTCAATGGTAATTGCAAGATTTTATTTCTACCAGTGATAAATGTAACAGAAAGAGAACAGGTTTGTTTCACTATTCCAGCAGTTAGAAAACTATCTCTGTCTTGATATACCATAAAATTTTATTTAAAAGCCATTGAGAGGGAATAAATATGGAATCTCATAATGTCATTTTTACATTCACTGTTTCAGAAAAAAATATCTTCACTTTAAAATATGTGTTCTTACACTTTATAGGCAGTACTTAGCTTCCTAATGTAAAACCCACTTTCCAGTGTTACTCCATGAATAATTCTGATATGGAAAATTGTCTCACTAAATCTCTCACACATTTCAAGTAAGAGGCACTTCCACTTGTATCTACTTACAAAGAGAGATGAATAGTTAAGATCTAGTACTGCTTTCAAAATTCCTAAGGCATGTATTCACCACGGATTGAGAAAAGCATGACTTTTACTCCTGCTGCCTACCTCTGAAACATGGCTGTACTGACTTGGGTAGCAAATATCATTTCCATGTATCAGTCACTCTGCTGTCTATTTAAAGATGGACAATTACTCAAACAGTACTTATTTTAAATTTTTTTCTGAAACTGAAAATCAGTGACTCCCATGAATAAATGAAATAGAAGCAAAGGAACGTATAAGTGGTTGAGATTGAAATCAAAGAACCTGAAAGTTTTCTACTGATTTCAAAATTTGTTTTGTACTTATAACATGATTTTATCCATGACATTCTAGCTATTTTAGAACTTAACCTCCAAAAATAAACAAAGAAACAAAAACTTGGAAAGAAATGTGAAATAGCTCTCTTCAGAGACTGAACACCAGGAGGAAGCGGGCTGTGATTACTGAGGAAAGGGAAATACACAAAGTCCATTGTGCAGTTTCCTAGTATCCCATCAGGAAGAAACACCCCAAATGCAGTATGTGAAGGAAGCGCAGGCTGAATCAAAGCTGTGCACACTGTGGACACAGGGACCAGACCTCAAGATACGGAGAACTTGTGAGGCAGAGAACTGAAGAGGTCAGAGCTGCTGTCAGAATCCACTCCAGAAAGATTTTCAGCACTGGAACTGCTCGTGAGTCCACGGCTGAGTATCAAACTACACATGAAACTCCTGCTGACAGATCAAATAATTCCCAGCTCCTCACACTGCTAGAAATCCTTTCATTACTCACCATCCAGTGAAGCAACTTTTAATCCGTGGGACTTTTCCTAGAGATGATGGCATGCTTTTCCCCTCTAGAATTGGGAAAATGGTGAGACTGTGTCTCAAAATAAAACAGAAAAGGCTGTGCATATAGCTCCGTTCAAAGGCCTCAGCCCCTTGGTTTCAGTCCCCACTGCTACGGAAAAGGACTCGGAATGATCTGGAATATAGTACAGATAGAGACAGATGGAGATAGTTACAGATATATTTATATATATTTAGAGATTCTGGATGGGACTGGATAGGAAGCACAAAAATATTTAAATAAACGACAGCTTAAAATGATCATATTTGACCCAAAGTATAAAGCAATGAATACAAGAAACCTAATAGAATTCAAGAAAGAGAAACAGAAAAATCATACCAAAACATCTCATAACAATATTGCTATAAATGCGAATGGAAAAGACTTTAAAAGCCTTCTACATACACAATGCACTCAAAGGAAAAAAGATATTGTAAGAATAGAAGAGTTCAACTGACCCTTATTTTCAGTAAAATAGCAAATTCACTGGTAAAATCATGTTTTTCAAATACCATGTAAAATCTATGGAAAGGTTCCTCAAAACATACAGAATACTAAGACACATATCCTCTAGAGCCTAGAGGAATTACAGAAAGAACAGTAAGACTCTTTTTAGCTGAGATACAATTTGTTCCTTGGCCACCCTTCCTTCACAGCCATTTTGACACTCTATCCTCTGTGTTCTTCTGATAGATGTGACCGAGAAGAAGGGCTTCTCTCTCCTCCTCCATCTGTACACATAATTTCACCTAGCACTGGGCAGCTTATCAGAATTTTTAACGCGCCTCCAGCTCCAGCTGCAAAACTCTAATTGTAAGCGGTTGTAGCACAGATCTGTGGTTCATGTTTCCTATCAAACCATTCCACATAAGTCACAGGTATAATATCAGACACAGGACACTAACAGTGAGGCCCTTATTTTCCAGTGTCCGGCTCGGTGCTGGGTCGTAGATCCAATTTGAGGGGAGTTATATCACCAAGAGCTTCTGAGCTCACCCATTTTCCTAGGAGAGTTACTAAATTAAAATTAGTGTTACCTCCAGCTCTTCTGCAGTGATACGTAGATCCAGCCAAAGAGAGAAACCAGAAGGATAAAGAAAAGAGCAGTTTCACCTAAGGAGGCTGTTTTTATTTCCAACAGACTATGGAGAGCTCCTTCAACAGAGATGCTGCTAAAAATAATGAGAATCTTGGCAGCGAGTAATTAAAAGAAACAGTGACTCCATAACAAAATTAAAGTGACAGAGAAGCCAAGTATAATAAATGAGAATGAAGAGGTATCCTGGAATCACACTCAACCCCAAAAGTTCAGAAGGCTGAACAGACATGCTAAGTTGTATCTACTCAACAGCAATTTCAGCAGGATGTGATACCTACTTGAAAGCCTTCCCCAAGCCACACCTAAAACCATAAATAGGAGAATCCTCACTCTTCTAATAAATGGGTAGAAGTGATCATTTTGACCAAGCATTGTCAAAAAGATAAGTTAGTCTTATGTAAAGTAACTTTCTAGAAGATAAGCTTAGAATAAAATAAAAAATAAGCATTCTTGGAATATGTTAACAATGTGTTCATGACCAAACCGCAAGCTCTCAGAAATGACCAGAAATGACTACAAACTTGTACTCCTATATTAACTGTGGAGGAAAACAAAACAAATAAAAAAAAAAACAAGAAACAAAATGAAACTTCTCTGAATCCTTTCTCCTTAGGCACTCACATATTCAACTGTGAATGATGTAAATCTAATTCACTACGGGAATTTACAGTCTAGGTACAGTCTTTGATCAGCCAATAATTTATATGCATCCAGGGGCTACTTCTGGATACCTCCCCCCAAAGTAACAAAGGACAACAATATGAGAGAGAGAGTAGAAGCTGTACATTACAGAGATGATAGACTTCACAGAACGCATTCCACTATACTGCTGAACAACTCAGTGGTCAACCAAATAGCAAGACAAACTGTTAAACAATTTCCAGATTTATAAAATGAGGTCTCTGAATGTGCAAGTGGGCATGATGTCAGTTCCAGGAATTGCTGCAATGTATTACCTAATTTCTTCTGTTTTCTACAGTGAAGGCAGAAGTAGTATGAAAGTGTGGCCAGTGTACAGATCTTACTGTAGACAAGTAAGTCTGAACTCTAGAGATTCGGAAGCCAGGGTGAGAAGACACTGGAACAAATACTACAAATATGCTCAAATTATGAAATTGAAGTGGCTCACAGAAGCACAGAAAGTGACAGGAATAATTTATCATCAAATATATATTATCAAAAAATGAAACTGTTATAAAACTACCAAAAGAAAATTCAAAGTTGAATATTATCAAATGAAAATTTCAGAAAAATGGTGTTGCCAGGAGACTCAAGATGGCTAAAAATGTAATCACTGAGCATGAAATTATTTCACAGAAACTACACAAAATGAGATAGAGAAAAAATAAGACAAAGAATACAGCCACAGAAAAAAACATGAGAAACCATTATGATGCAGTTCAGCATACATGAAATAGAAAAATTTCTAAGAGAGTTCGGAAAGCTATATGAAATGTATTCATTACATAGTGAAGAGAAACTGACCAAATTTGAAGAAAAACTCATTTGCACATCCAAGTGGCACAACGAAGAGGGAATAGTACAAAGGCCAAGAGCAGCCCTCAGAGGTGGGAGTAACGCTGAGGAAATTGAAGATAAAGGCAGAAATCTTAAAGACATTAAGAAAAAATGACTCATTACATAAATGGGATTAAATGCTCCGTGATCACCAGAAACATGTGACTTAATGGTAGTGGGAGGATATAGTCAAAGCGCTAAATGTTACAATATCTAACCAGGAGCCTTGTATTTGGGAAAACTATCTTCCAAAAAAAAGAGAGAGAGTGAGAAGGAGTTAGCTATAGTAGTGCGCCGCTATCATCCTGACACCTAGAATGACATGGCAGGAGGAGTTCAAAGCCACACTGGACCACGTGGTGACCCTGTCTTATGAAACAAAACAAAACAAGGGCGGGAAAATAATAAGATTTCAGACGACTAAAATGATAGCAGACCTTCCTTAGAAGAAATCCTACAGTAAACTCTTCAGGCTGAAATCAAATGTCTCCAAGCATTAATGCAAATCCAAACAAGAAAAGAACACTAAGAAAGGTAGTTATTCATAATACAGCTGTGTATGCCTTCTTCATTTATTCTTAACTGTTTAAGAAGTCATTTCATAAATCTGTATGTTCTACTCTCTTTTGTGGCATTTATTTGAGAAAACATATACTTCATGTAATTAGGATTCATTTAAATTTAAGGCTTGTTTATAACTTAAAGTATTGTTTGCCCTCCAGCAGTGTTTATATAGGACATGTTGAGACAAAAAGATAACCTGGCATTGTTTTATGGTCTATGCTGTACATATCTGTTTCATGTAAATTGGTTTTGTTTTTAATTTTTTTTTTTTTTATCATTTTGAGACAGGGTCCCGCTGTGCAGTTCAGGCTGGCCTTGAGCTCACTTTGTAGCCCAGGCTGGTCTCGTACTCTCATGCTGGTCTCATACTCTCAATGATCCTCCTGCCTCAGCCTCCAAACCCAGCCTTAACTGCTTTTAATTTTGCTGCAATCTTCTATTTCTGTGGTGATCTCCCATAAATCTATCTCGTGGTGGGGTACTAAAACTTTCAGTCATTATTTCTGGGTCATTGTCCTTTTATATTTGATAGTCTATTTTGATATTAATGTAGTCACTTTTAATGCTTTTATGGCTTTTTATTATTGTTGTATTTATATATTTCCATGCTCTATATTTCTCAGAAATTTTATAATCTCTATTTATAAGCACTCTTTCTCTTTCTCTGTCTCTCTTCATGTCAATCTGTCTCAGGATTTTTTTTCCCTTATTTATTTTAGTACCTATACGTAGTTTACTGCATTTGTACTCTGTGCGGAGGGGGGGGGGCGGGATCGGTACGTGTGCAAAATGCGTCTTAATTCTTTTTCCCCTTCCCCTCATGCGTTTCTTCTTTTTTACATTTAAAAAATTTTCATAAATTCTTTGGGTATATTTTAGGTATACACAATGATTACATTCATCAGAAGGAGTTTGTGGCTGTACGTGACTATCTGGGTTCGTCTTTTGGACCCAAACCCTGTCCTCCCTTCAACTGCTTTTCGCCTCCTTATGCACAAAATCTTTGCTTCCATTTTCTTCTATAGTTTTTTGTTTTGCTTTTCCCTTCCTTCCTTTGCCCTTTCGCATGCCTTGTCTCCCTTCCCGCGTGAATATCCTCTTCCCATTTCTCGGTATTTACTATACATTTTGGAACTCTTTTACTTTAAACTGCTTACATATTTGAGTGTGAAATGAGTAATCTGCAGATAAAATGTAACTAATCAATGTTTCCCTTTGGATATCAATATTTTATGTTTCGGTTCTTAATTATGTAGTTGTATTTGCATCTGATATTTTGGATTATTTTCTTTAGTCTGAAGGAGTTTTTCTTACTGCATTCTTCAGTATTAAGGGGCTATTTCATAAAGTTATATTTCATGCAGTAATGTTTAAATTTCGAGTTATTTTTCCCAGAGATTTTTCTGAAGCCTACCACATTTAAATCTAACTTTACTATTATCTACTTCAGGTTTATACTGATAAGGTCTAGTGAAATACACAAAAATTACCTCAGACTATACACCTGTATAGAAATGGTAGAAAAATAAAACTTTTAGAACAACACATGTATGTACATGATCTTAGGATTCTTCATCTCCTACCCAGTAATTTCTTACATATGATATCAGAATTGTAATCAATAAAAGAAAGTACATTAAAAGGGTCTCACAGCTATTCAAAATGTTTTGTGCTACAAGTAATATTCTTAAGTGAAAAGGAAACAAAATGGACAAAATGTTTGAAAACCCTATACTTCAATAAAGAGAATTTACAATGAATGCTGCTTAGAAATTAATAATAAAAGGAAAAATAACTGAATCTAAATTGAGAAAAAAACCTGTGAAGAGACATTTTCTCTAAGAAAGATAAAAATATCCAACAGCAATGAGGAAACATCAGGGAGCTAAGAATGACAATTAGCAAATGCATCCTCACATCCACCATAATAATTCCTCTTGATTCACATGGAGAAGGTATAACACTCATGCATTGTTGGTGAAATGTAAAAGCTCTCAGAAACCTTAAGAACATATTTACATCTCCTCAAAATGTTACATATATGGAACAGCAACTCTATCCTTACTTATGTGTCCAAACAAAATGAAAATATACACTTACACAAACTCTTATGCTGTCCCTGAATGCTAATATCAGCAGTATTCATAATGGCCAAAATGTGGAAATAATCCATGCATCTAGTATCTGGTAAATGGACTAGCCATATGCAGTAATGGCATTTTATTCTTAATGAAATTAACTGATTCCTGATACATGTCTGGGTGTGAAAAATATGCTAAGAGAAAAAGACCGGTCAAAACACCACAATGTGGGACTCTGTTAATAAGAAATGCCTAGAACAGGGAAAAACTAGGACAGGAAGGTCAACAGCAGCTTATGGTGTTTAGGTGATTTGGGGTGAGGAAGGTGAGGGCTAATGGTCTGAGTCATGTCTTGGGGGTAGGAGCAACTATCTTACAGTAAGGTGCCATGGCAGTAGTCCAGTGGTATAAATTTACTAAAATCTTCGGATTGTATGTTCTAAATGGAAGAGTTGTACTGTGTTTAAAAGGTATCTTAAAGGTTTAAAAAATCACAGACTTCTCATCAAACCTTCATAAAGCAGAAAAAAATGGAGCAGTATCAAAAGAGAACAAACCAAATAGAAAGAAAGAAAAATAGAAGGAGAAGAAAAGAGAGAGAGAGAGAAAGAAAATTGCACATTCATCCAGGGATTAAATAATTAAATAAATAAGTTGTAAGGAATTTGTTACAGTAAGAGAAAGATGTCACAATAACCAAGTGGCAAAGATAAAATGAATCCTGTGTTGCAGAATTTAAATTGGTGTGAACTCACATAAATTTAGCATACAGGCAAATGTATGGTAACATTTGTAAATGCATTTGTATGTAAGAGCAATTGTGCATAACTGCACACTTTGTATGTGTGGGTTAGTATCTGTGTGTATATGCAAGACTATAAAAATTGATAGGAAAAGCACAGATAAATTCAATAATCTCAATATATTGTTTTAAAGTAAAATTAAATCATCCTTGACAGAGTTTATGGTTAAGTTTTAAAAAGTTATAAGTTCATAAAATCAAACAATTTCTGGATGACTTACTATTGACTTAATATGGCAATTCAGTTTAAGCATGTTCAAATGAGCAAAATACATCATTGACCTGGATTTAGGTGCACACATAATGTGTTTTGGACAATTTCTTGGGAAAAATTTTCTGGAGAAAATGACAGGCTAGAATAAACTAATCAAAATAAACAAAGAACTAAACTTTTAAAGGCATTAATACAACTTTCCAATGAATCTAGTTACATAGAAAGAGCTACTAGTTTTTGAAAGTTTTGTTCCTGAGGTTGACTTATTTCTATATATATTATCAACATGTCTTTGAGGACTTGACCATCATTAGAATGAATCTATGACATTTTGGCCACTTTATTGGGCAGAAACCTTTTTATGCTAAAATTAAATATTTGAAGGTAAAAACTAGTGATATTCTAATTAAAAGAGAAAATAAAACATAACAAAAACAGTACTGCAGGATGCAAAATAAAAATCTATTTCTGGAGAGAAACTTCACAATTTTTAAGAAATCCACTCTGCAGGAATCTTACTCTCTCCACACTCACCACCCCCCAAATGACTTGAATTCATTTTGTTCTCATGAGTTTATATCAAATATCTGGCAGGATGACCCTACCTATATGTAGATAAACATAAGCAGAGAGGTGTGAAATGAACATAGTGAACCTTTGAAAATCTGTCAAGCTTAAAACGTGGAAGATTAGCTGGCAATTTCTGGAGTTTTTTATTTAGATTCCCTTTCATGTATGGATCCGTATCAAATCTACTTTGTTTAGACTATACCTACACTGAAGCGCAGCTTCATAATGTCTCTGTGTTCCAAAGACTCTATGTCCCTTATCCAAATATAAAATGATTAATAAGGTGGGGAATGCAGTTATCTTCACCAAAATGTTTCCAAACAGATTTAGTGAGTTGGAATGATTACATTTTAAACTGAGGATCATACTTTTGGTTCATACTTAGTTTCACTAACTGATGAAAAACGTGCTATTACTGAAAATTTCTACAAAAGAACTAGCTGTTTATTTTTCTAGAGTGATTCTTTGGCCTATACAGCCTCTGATAAACTGGAGAGACTTCTGCCAAATTTGAAATTAATGTGCTTTAAAAATGGCATGTTTTCAGCTTTTAGCTTGGCCCAACAGAAGCAAATCGAAATACTGATGGTTTATAATATATTCCCATTTATTTCAATTCAAAACCCAAAGACAAGAACTACTGTACCCCCACAAAAGTTGACTTATTTTCATCAAAGCATTTTAAAATAACTGAACTATATTATGCTGGTACTAATTGACTTTTGCCAGCTGCCAATGCCATTGGAAGAGGCAGGATTCCCAGGTAAGGTTACAGCCGTGGCAGACTTCAGTTTTTCTTGGTGAGATCTTAAGCCTGGAATACATCAGACTGGTTTTTAGATTCCTAATCCAGGAAGTGGACAGATAATAGATAGATGCTGTTTTAAGAATCTAAAGTTCATTATAATTTGACAACAATGGAAAACTAACCTAATTGTGTGACTTCTGAATTGAGCTGGAAAAAAAATTGCATTTGAGTACAGGAAGAGATACTATTAAACACCCCAAAATAAACATAAGAAAAATACAAATTAGTAATTTCTACTGTCTGTCTCCATATATATAAGCACGTCTCTTGCCTTATCTCCTTGTCCAGCGTTGCCATTCTCCGTTCTCATGAAAGAAATCTTTACCACTTTTGTGAACCATTTTTATACACTGTTTTTCATTTAATTGTGTAAATTTAACTCAGATTCAAACAAGATGAAAGTTTATCCAAATAAAATTATACTTCCTAGAATTTCTATCAAATTAATCCCTACAATACATTTTACATAGAAAGGCAGTTGTATTTCTTTTTCATTTTCAATGTTTTAAAATGACAAGTTAAAAAAAACCTGCAACATTTATATTATTTTGTAATATTAAAAAAATTACTAAGACTGTTGATTTATTTGTGCTAGTTTCTTTTAGAATAAAATATTTTAATAATCATATGGTTTACATTAAGTAAATATGAAGGGTTAAATATATTTAATGTATTGAAATAACTCCATGATTTTAATTGTGCAAATATTAAAAACACACCTTTTTATAAGGTATGACATATTTATGTTCCAGTAGATTAGAAAAGGTATTAGAAAACATAAAATTAAACCTATTATACAATTGTGTTAGTCATTATGTCACAGTATTACTAATAGTCATAAAAACAATTGTTAATGACTGTCAGAATGATATATAACATTGAATATAGATTAATAAATCAAATAAAAACACTAGAATTCTGGTAAATAACTCCAAAAAAATTTTGACAGAATCCATTAGGATGTGTAATGTTTTAAAACTTTCTACAGTTGTACAAATTGACTTAGGATGTATTTCACTGAAGCAGTTTCAACATAACTTGTAATAGACAAAATAATAAAGACTGCTGAGGCAGTTGCACAAAAGTATGTTTGTTTTGGATATCTAAATTGAATAACTTAATACAACATTATAAAACAGTGGCATGAAGAGATTATCAGGAAATAAGAAATTTTCCCAACTTTCTTCTAGATGGTTGAAAAATTCTCCAGAGCAGCATTTCTCTATGTTTACTATGATTATGAGTCTTAGGAATACAATGAACAGAAAAAGCGAGTTCAGTCGCACTGGGAAGGAGACCTCACTGCTTTGGTTCCCACAACCTCCCAAATGGAGCCAGCAGCCACGCTGCCCTCACGCGGAGGGAAGACTCCAAACAGTTCTGCTCATCTCCGGCCGTAACGCTGGGTCTACGTGTTCTCAGTGCTCTGACACTTTCAGGCAGCCTCTTGAAATCTGAGTCACTGCTGCAAGAGGTAAAACTTTTGTGTGTATGTTAACTAGAATTTTATGTCTCTTTCTGCTTCTGTGTTTTTATAGTTACCTATTTATGACAAAATATTTCAATGTATTTCAAAGTGATCAAAATTAATAAGTTAATCTTTGCTATGCACTAGTTTTTCCAAACACGTAGAATAAAGTTTTAATCCTCAATACCTGTGACTGTGACTTTATTTAAAAAGAGTCTTGGTCAATGTAATTAAATATATATATATAAATTTAGCATGGGCCCTAAGCAAATATGATTCCTTTTAAGAAGCTAAAATGAAGACAGACAGGGAGAACTTGGCCCTATGACCTGACTCAAGGAGCACCATGAATCGAGGAAACAAGGAAGCATCTATCCCTACAGTTTGTTTTTTGGTACTGAAGATTGAACTCTGGGCCTGCATGATGTGAATCACATCCTCTACCACTGAGCCACAGGTTTTAATTCCAATAATTACAATGTCATTGACACACTGCTCCCTCTCCTGGGGCCACTCACTACTAGAATCATCCTTTCCCAGGTAACATGAAGTTAAACGCTATATTCTAACAGTTAACATTTTCTTAGGAAGACTTCCACGAGTCTCCAGAATCAATAAAATACCTCTGCAGGCAGTATTACAGTCAGATCAGTTATGTCTCCACCATAACGTGGATGTCACTTGGGAAGGTTATACTTACTGTCAGATCTAAATATATTTTATTGTATTTAAATTGCATATTCAAATGATTTATGCAATAATTAGATATTTAAAGAACCCAGGATCTATACATGCTAAACAAACAAAAAATATAGTCATAGAAGATCTAATGGTTAGTCACATCCTTCAGAATTAGACATGAACAATAGCTGAGGTGTTTGATGTTACAATGCTGAAGTTAAGGTATTCAAAAGAAAAGTCTCATAAGCACTTCAAAAAGTGTGGCCATTGTCCTACTTTTAATGGTTGAAAGCATTAATCAGAGGTAGCTACAATATGCATAAATAGAACTACTGAAGCAGAATTTTATATTTGGAATGATTTTGATAATCAAACAGAACAAATGGAATCCTACTTATTGAACAGAACATTAGGGTTACCACGGTAACAGTTTACATCTTACAAATATTTTAAAATTAGGTTTTATTGTGACTTAGTAGGATAGGATATTAAAGTAAGATACATATTTATCTGCTGTATTTCCATCATGAATTTTAAGCATGACTTTAGGAAAAATAAATATATGCCTGCATGCCACAGGACTGTGATATTGCTTGGTTCAGTACAATTCACGTATAATATACTTTTTAATTTTTTTGCAAGTTCTGCTACCAGTTATTTCTTCCAAAGTAAGAAACTAGCACAGGGGCTCTCTGTGACTGTCACTGAGTCTGCAGCAGCATTCACTTAAAGCAGTGTGGCTGGCACTGCTGCATTCCCAGATGAGTAGTGAAACTGAAACAGAGGCTGCTCATATGAGACGTTTCTGAGAGAAGTCATATCACATTTGTTTATCCAGTTTTATCTGGTATTTCACTAAACCTAAAGGTATAAATCCATGAAAGAGGGGGAATCATACACCTAACTCCACAGTACTTCTCTATGTCAATACTGTGCACATAACTTCAGATTTTAAAAGTTGTCATGAGTATTTCCAAAGCCATGGCCTTTTTAAAATTGAGGCAGAGTGTTAATTTGCTTAGTTCTCATTGAAAATTTCCCTTTATTGCTTTCATTTGTTTTAAAATGACATTAGTCTCCATTGGATGGCGCATAGTGTTGTAAAGTAAACACTAACTACAAAGTACACTAAAGTAGAAGGTAACATTGTTCAGTGTAATAAAAGAAAAAAAAACAGTAAGGAACAATTACGTCAAATTATGTTACACTAGGATGTCTGAACACCACCAAATCATGGCAGGTCCAAATAAATAATGAAAAGCAAAATAAAACATAAGAATTCATTTATATGTCATAAGAACTTCAATATGGAATGATGGGAAGATGGCGACCAGGTGAGCAGCAAGGGAGCGATCCTCCTTAATAAACACCACCAGCTCGAGACAGACTTGGCGAGCGTGAATGCCGGGACCTCGGCTGGGAAGTTCAAACTGGGCGTATTTCTCTGAGATGCCGGGGGAGATGTGGTAGGGCGGACCAGGCTGCCGGGGCGAGACGTGGGAAAGCCC
>PVLD010033059.1:0-14038 GCA_004027595.1 Dinomys branickii
CTGACTAAATTTGCATGTCTATATATGGGTCCATACATCTACAATTCGAAGATATCAATGGATAAAGCAACAACTACTGTTGAGACCATATCACCTTGTCTATAGATTAGTTGTGATTGTACTATTTTCTATGATAATGGGTGTCTGTTTGTCAATATGTTTTTGTGCTTTTATGTTTCTAAAATAAAAAAAAAAAAAAGATTGGATCTTGTGTGTCCAGATATCTTACGGTACAGGGTCATATGAACTTCTAGATGAATCAAAAAAAGGTCTGTACCAGTCAGCTGCCTCCAGTAGAGCTTAAAAGTTTTTAACCTATGTAACAAGTATATTAAACCCAGCAACCTCAATTGTAACATGCGTTACTTGTAGAAGAAAGTACATTTCTAATGGCTGTTCCTCTCTTACTGGTATTAGTAGAAGATGTACAAATGTATCTTGAATTAGAAAGAATAATCTAATATATGATCAAACTTCAGTTCGTTAAATTATTACTCAAAAATGGAGAATGTGTATTATGCAAAAGCATCCTCTTTATTTCTTTCAGAAGAAAGCACTTTGGAAATATTAACTGATAGAGATGTTGATAGAAAATTTGGACGTGCTCCAAATTTAAAAAGCCTTTCTCAATAACTCATAGGGAAAATGAACTATGGTGGAAACCACCTCTTTAAATTCTTTTGCTGCTCTGGAGGGTTATATTTGCGACCCTGAATCCAAGACCTTCCTGAAACAGGAGATCCAGTGTCTGACTAAGCATATTCAGACAAGCTCAGTGAAGGTGAAATAACTCCCAAGTAAAGGGGCAAGTGGGAAGAAAGAAGCACTGCTCTCTTTGAAAAATACCTTCAGTACATAATCATTTATTTAATCAATACTGGATTGAAATTAATGGACTGAATTAATAGATGTGAGGACCGTTATGGTTTCATCTGACACAGATTCAGACTTGGAACAACAGCCTCCACTCCAACTAACAGTGCATAACAATGATCATCCAATCTAATTCTTGCAAGAAGTGTGTCAACCATGGCAGATTCTCTAGTGCACAGCTGCCTGTTCCGAGCCTTAGGCTCCCAGAGTGGACACTTTCTCAGTGCTGGAGTGAGGTGGTCATTACCTGGGTGTGGTTGGGTTAGGAACTGAAACTGCTTTCCCGAATGCTGGATAAATTTGCTTGCCTGACCTAAATAGTTCATGGTGTGCAACTCAGTTTATAAACCATTACACTGAACGATTTCTTTCCACAACTCTTTCCCAGCAAAACCCAATTCTTGATCCTGTATGGATTTTTCATGGGATTCAATTTATTCAGAGATGATTACTTTATTTGAATCTGTTCCAAATATTCTAACAAATGAATCTATTTAAATGACGATGATGATGCAAAAATCCATAGATGGTATCTGCACATATAAATGGAAGAATTACTCTCCTGTTAGAATGACTCAAGAGGTTCCTGAAAACTCAGATTCTGCCCAAACTTGCATATGTGTTCAGCTGGCCTCTAGTCCTTGACATGTCTTCTCTGTTATGTTGTCACTGCTTAGTAGAAATTGGTATTCAATTTCCTGGTGTGAGATGGTGCAGATCCAGGGACAATGTTTTTAATTCCCAAAAAATGCCTCAGAGAAATGTCACTTGGATGGTTACAAATGGACAAGTACTGCTTCTGAGACCACTGTCATCAGCATCTCAGAAACCTAAATTCAGCCTTTGCCGTTAGGTACATGGTTTATTTGCCAGGTACAAAGAAGTGATTATAAACCGTGAAGCAAAATCCGTCTCAGTTGTTTGACCATAACTGAGTAAAATGAGAAAATTTCACTGAACAGATTTTGGCGTTGTTCAGTTGTTTATTTGTGCCTTGAAGGAATGGATTTCCATCAATTATCTGACACTAATTGGGTCAACTTTTCAGATAGTTGCACCAAGTTAGTATTTTTATGAAGATGTTTTCTGAGCTAGTGAGAATAGTCAATTGCATTTGCAAAACACTCATTGATACTAACTTGAATCTTTTTACACTTCTAAAACACTGAGTGAACGGGAAGCCGCTAACAGCAGACCCTTGGTAACATGTCTGAGTCCCCCTGTCAACCGCATACTACCACGTGTTCTATGAGGACACAGGCACAGGGGGCACCTGTAGCTACTGACCATGAAAGAGGCATTGATTTTCTGCACTAAGGCTAAGGCTAAAAATTTTAGTTCATGAAATAACAGAGGAAGGGAGCTAGACAAATATTCTTCTGCTACACAGAAATCCAACCAATGTCTTTCAGGTCCTATATTTTTATAGGAAGTATCTTCTTAGGAAAATTAAGCTTTTAAAATACAGAAAACTAAGCAGAAAATACAAAGTATATTTGGTTTTCATGTTAAAGCCTGATAGGTGTTTATCTTCCATTTTTGCCAAACAACAAGTTGAACATGTTACTAACCAATGGATCTATCACATTAGTTTATGAGACATTCTATCTTCTATAAATTAACACAGAACATGATTATTTCTTTGTGTATTTGAATTATAAAATCTTAATGTGCATCTCATACCAGAAGTATTAATAGTGTAAGTGAACAAATGTCTGCTTTGTGCTGGAAGTTCCAGGAGACATACTAGTACACACGCACAGAGAAACCCATGAGCAAAGAAATGCCCTGTCTGCTGGGCAAATTTATAAAATGGTTTATTGTCTTTTAAAAAACTTATTGACTTATTGTTTGTTGTCTCTTAAAAACTGTATTAACTTTTTCTAGGAAGTATTAGCTTAATGATTTAAGATGAAAGCAGTGTCATACTTTTACAGTACTAAATACTTGATAAGTGACGCTCTGTGATATACAGTATAGTTTAAGTGCTCTACCTTAGTATGCAAATAATGAAACTGTTTCATACATTTGATCTGGTAAAAAATCAAGCAATGATAATTAATGAGAGTAAATTCATTAATAGTGCAGGAAAAATGATGTGAAACATGAACTGAAAGCTACGACTTTATTCCCTTTTATTCTTCAACACCTGTGCCTTTTTGTCTACAACTTCAACACCTGTCAATCTTATAAATTAGACAGGAAGGGGACTGTAAAGTGGACAAGTTGACCTCCACCCGCAGTTGGCTTCTACAGACAGCTCAGACTCTTTCTGAGCATCCTCTTCCACTATCAACTCCATTTTAAAATAACATTTCAAAGAAAAAATAATTAAATGCATGAATGACTGTGATGTCTTTATCCTCTTCTTGTTTTCTTCTAGTAAAATGCATTTGTTCACAGGTAATTATTGCTGGTGCTTAAATACAGTGAAATAGATATTTACTAAGACCTTGAATTGATTCCCTAAAGCATTTATGTGCCATACTATTCTTTAAATTATAGAATATATTAATAATGCTTATTAGATCAACAGATAGCCTGATTTTTAAATTTTCATCTAATGCTCACAGAAAAGTATTGTGTGCCAATAATAGCTATCATTTATTCAGATTTTAATTGATGTCTAAACATTTCATATGCTATAATAATCATTTTTTAAAACAGATGATGATCTGAGTCTCCCTGTTGTTAAAATGGTGAAATGGACACAGAGCAAGGTTTTACTGACTGTCCAACATCATCTAGATAGGAAGGGAAAGAACCTGAGATCGCAGCACAAGTGTTTAGCTCACTGTCACCACTGCTCATGAGTGCGCTGTGCTGTCTCGCCAAGGACGCCTGGATCCTGTCCAGGTCCACACTCTCGGTGAAACTTAGAGTCATTGTCTGGGCACTGTGGGCATCCAATCCCATTTCCTACTGGATAGTTGTTATGTTGTGTGACTATGAGAAAAGTTTAAAATGCTAACACCACAATGAAGTATCTTGTAGTAATATTGTTGTATATAGTAAAACTGCAAAGGATTCTGAGATTATCTAGATTCTTCTCCTTTTTAATGTTGAAATGAGACATATCCATAACTATTGTCAGGAAAATGACAAAAACTTGTGCGTTCTCATACTGGGCATGGACTTTTCCTTGGGAAGACTGTTTTCTGGAATCTGCATAGTAAATTTCTATTTCTAAGAAACTTTCTGTATAAACCCATGACAGGTGTTCTCCCTTTCTCAGTGTCTGGATTCATCCTCTTTCATTACCAAGCTCGTGCCAAGTGTCCTGAAAAGTACATACTAGCTGGTTATGCCGGTTAGTGACACTAATGGGATGGTTCAGTTCTCCTAGGAAAGGTATGCTGAGAATCACGCCAGTGTATGCAAATAGATCAGGAACTGGCTGGGCAAGGATGAAACTGCCAGAATTTTAGCTCCTAAAAGGCTGACACTTATAATCAGATAAAGCAATTGCTACAGGTAATAATGTGCTCAATAATTTATAGCTATCTGCTAAATGCAAAGAACAATTTTTAAAATTTAGGGAGACATATATGCAGCCTGAAAGTCCTTTGAGGTGTACAAGGGAGATGTCCAGCACTGAAATAGTGTAAGTGAGCTGGATGCTCCAGGAGAGGTATTAGTTTTGGGGCTGAACATGTCATATGATAAATCGCTCCCCACGAGATTACCAATTTGCAAGTGAATTTGGTTACCTTATATATTTAAGGCTCATTTCCATGCCTAGAAGAGTAGATGGCTTGAAAGTAAAACCACTTTTCTGTCATTGCTGAATTTTGTGCTAAGAAATAACATTTAAAAGAGGAAATTAGTAAATGTCTGAATGACTGTGATGGCCTTACTCTCCTCTGCAAGGATGTCCTGAGGCTGTGACATAGAAATCCTTCATGCAGGCCCATCAAAATCATCATCGGGAAATAGCATTACTAAAAGAAGGTTCTTTGGACTATTTTGAGCATGAGCTCGTAGGTTATCACTGTGTGTTCAGCACAGTGGAAGAAACGGTGATGAAGATGTGCTCTGTAACAGATTGGGTTGTGGTCCTGTTCACAGTTTTCTGGCAGGCCCTGTCCTCCTGAGCTCTCATCTCTGAAAGAAATGGTCTAGACTGAATGGGACACAGAAAGCCTATTTACAAAGGACACTCCCCTTGGCAGACTTCTAATGTAATTTGTTCTCCTTCAGAATAAAGCAACTATAGAATGTTCCTCTCAGATGTGTGTATCACTAGGTGTTTAGGTTTTTATTCATGGCTTCTAGAAATATGGTTTGTTTTTCAAAGAAACCCAAAATGCATGGTTTCATTGCATTTGCAGGGTTTCTGAGTAAGGACACCTTGGCTGGGTTGTGACTTGGTGGGGAATTTGTGGCTGTTCCATGCTGGTTTGCATATTCCTTGCCTTAACTAAATATTTCAACCAGTTGTTTATTAATTTTACACTTTGGAATCTTTTCACATTAGAGGTTTTCACATCACTTGGCAGTCAGATAGTCTTTGCTGGCAAAACTCAAGTGTTTATCCTCTAGGGGTTGTCATGGGAAGAAACCTGTTCAAGAGAGATTACTACACTTGAATCTATTCCAAGTAGTCTAACAAATGGATTAAAAATAGTTATGATGCAGAAACGTCATGGACTGTATCTGCAAGTGTAAATGGAAGAATTATTTTCCAGTTAGAATGACTCAGGAGGTTTCTGAAAACTCAAATTCGGCCCAAGCTGAAGCATATATTCAGCTAATATCAGGAACTGGAGGTGTCCTGCTTTCTTCTGATGTCATCATTGTTTTTAGAAATTTGTGGGATAGCTCAGGTTCTTAGGATGAATTTGGGAACTAAAGGGACATGTTTTTACTGTGAAGAAAACAGGTCTTAGGAAAATGCCACTTGAATGATTAAAAGACTGAAGAATTGTGTTTCCACTTGTGAGAAAACTTCCATCGTGACTGTTTCAAAATTTGAATCACAAATTTTTACTTGTTAGGTACAGGGTTTGTCCATCAGGCACATGAATGTCACTGAAAACCCTGAAAGCAAAGAACTCTTTGATTATTTTACAGTAAGTTATTGAAAGAAGAAAAAAAATCACATAGCCAACTTTTTTGTGTTATATTTTTTCTTTATGTGACCATCAAATAATGCATTTAACCATGAACATTTCCATTAATTAGGTCAAATTTTTTTTACATAACTGAATACACATAGCAGATTTCTTTTCCTATAAAGATGTTTTCCAGCAGGTAAAAATTTTAAACTACCTTTGTCCCATAAATACTGACATTATATTGAAATGTCTTTATGTGTCTGTACGTGTCATGAAGTTGTAAGCCAGTGTTTTCCTTGTTTAAAAGGCAGGAAAATGAACACTGTCACAAATGTCCTAGTTAAGGTTTTTAAAAATTTCTTCATCATATTTAAAAAAGTTCTGTACTAATTTTAGTATTGTTAAAAGTTTCATTTATTCTACCAAATAATTGGCTTGGCAAGGTTAATTTCCACTGGTTAGGTCAAATTTACATAGTCATGTAAGCTGAGAATTTTTGTTTTTACATGAAGAAATTCTTCCAGCAGGTGAGAATATTCCACTACTTTTATATGGTAAATGTTGTTATCTAAATGTCTTTATAAGGCATCTGCTTTGTAGAATTTAAGATTTCTCTGAGAGATGAAGGTAGTTAGAATACTATTTTGGGGGATGGAAACTCCAACAACTTGGCACTATGTCTGGATGCACTGACCAGCCTCACATTTTCATGTTTTATGATCACACAGAGCTACACAAGGCAGCTAAAGTTATCCTCAGTGAAAGAAGCTTTGATTTTCCAAACTCAGGACAAGACCCAACATGTGAGCTCATAGAACAGCTGACAATGGACGCTAGGTGGAAACTCTTGTGACAAACTGAAATGCAGCAACGTATTGTATCCTCATGGTAGGTATCTGAACTGGACTTGCAAAGCCAGCAAAACGCAGATATTAGTTAGTGCATGCAAAGTGCATTTGATTTTAGTATTACACTTGATAGGTGTTTATTTTGCATTTTGTCAAAGAAAAAGTGATACATACCACATGCACAACAAATAAACTAAAATTTTACCTAAGTTTATAGGATATTATATATTGCATAATGTGCTAACAAAGAAGTACAATTTCTTTTAGATATATATTTGAATTAGAAAGCATAAAATCACATATCAGATGAAGTATGTTAGAAAATAATGGAATAAATATCTTTTACTCTCTGGATGCTTTTAGGGCTTTTATGGGTGAATCTTAAAATTATCCCAGAAAATATGTCAGTACTTGTACATAGAGACATCCATAGCCGAGGAAGTAACTCACCTACTGTCATTTAGAGAGTTTAATAAGACTGTTACTATAAGGTACCATATGGAGCATTCTTCCTACTGTGATATTATGTTTTGACCAAAAAAAAAAAAAAACCCCACCACGTCTTAAGAATTTATGATAATTTTTCTATAAAAAATTTAAAAGTTCAATCTGAGAGATGATTCACACAGAATCTTTCAGTTTTGTTGATGACATGCACTATCGACCAGTGCCTGCTTTTTCATACCTTATTTTTAACATGTAAATGATAAAACTGGCTAATAGATATATCCTGTTGAAATTTACACTGATAATTAAGGAGGGTAAATACTTCAGAAAGTAAATTTTGAAAATCAGAACATTGGACATACCCTCTTCAATAGGCAATGTTTTTGATTCATAGCTCCTACAGGGGCACCTCTTCTGCATCAGAGGGGAGAAGTTCTAGAAGTGATATGTCTGAAAGATTCCCCACAGCTGGTTTCTGAAGAGAGCTCAGAGTCTTCCTGCACGTGTCTTTCTCCACTGCCAGGTCAATGTGCATGGAATTCTCTTGCTTCTAGCCACAATACATCACCAGTAAATACTACTTAATAAAACAGGAAATTTCTAGGACATACAATTTTAACCTATTCTCAAGAAAGGGATTCATAGTTATAAGTACACTATTCTTTATATCCTTGACTATGTCTATAATTCTGATTAAATTCTCAGAGATTAATGCTTATAGTGGAACACTGAAAAACTAATAAGTGTATTTTTAGATTTTATCAGATGCCCTATAGTGCTCTAGACATGTAATAAAAATAATCTTAAGAGAGAGATGCTGCAGGTATCCCTGTGTTCACAAAGTGAAATGGGGATACAGGGACATTTGTTAAGTTGGCCAGTGTCACTTAGATAGTAAGGGACTGACCTGGGATTGCAACACAAGCTCCACAGCCCAGAGGCACAGAGCTCAGGACTGTGCTATACTCTCTTCCAGGATGTCACTGAATGGAAACAGCATCATTCTTTAGCCACTGTCAGTGTTATATCTCATGTGCTATAGGATGGCATTTTTAAAGGAATGATCATAAGCTTGCAAATGGCTATTTATTGATAAAATATGGGAAAAGTAAAATGTGTACAGAGTAAGAAACAGAGGCCTGGACTGACAGTGTTGTGATTAGCTGGGGTGGAAAGGATTCTGACCTCATCTCATTCAATTCTTTTATTTCTTAATGTGCTGAGAAATATTTGTAATTATGTTTAGAAAGTCACTCAAATCCATGCCTTTTTGCTAAGTATAGGTGGACTTTTCCTTTGAGTAGATTGTTTTGTGGAATCTGTACACTGAAATTGTATTTTAAACATTCTGAGTACATAGGGAGTCTTATATAAAACACCATGACACACTGTTCTCTACGTCTTGTTCCATTTTCTATTTTTATTGTTTCTTATTGTCTAGCTTACTCTAAGAGTCCTGAAAATCTAACACAGTCACAGCTGTTCATACCTTGCTTTTTTCTATCATGAATTACTTCAGTTTAGTTAAAAATAATTGCTGTAAATCAAGAAAGAAAATATAAATTTGCCAGGAACTTGGTAAGAATAAAATAGAAAAGATTATAAGTCTTGAAAGTAAAAAGTCATATATAGATAAAGTAATTGCTAGAGGCATTCATGTGCAGAGTAACTTTGCGATTACTTAATACATCTCAAAATCTATGACCTTGAGACTCATGGAGATTTTTAAAAAAAATTGAACATTCTTTGATGTATGAAAGATTGGTCACCTGATGTGTGGGAGGGTTCAGACAGGAGTTATATTTAGTGAAGTGCAGATGATATGATAAAGTCCCTTCACACAATATAACCTAAAAGGACTGGGTCTATGTTAGCTTATTGTATAGAACTTACTGTCCACTAGAGAGAACATGTTGGCATCAAGAGTATTTTCCCTGTTCATCATTACTGACTTCTCTGTCCAGACATATTTAAAAGAAAGATTTATTCAGTATGTAATAGATGTATTAATTATGGCATGGGTTTTTACTACTCTGCTCTGTGGACTGTCATCTAGGACAGGAATGGAACTAACACCAGTGGGTCTCCCCCTCAGAATCATCAGAGGAGAAATGGAACCACCAAAAAAGGGTTATTGGGTTTGTTGAAATAGGAATTTGAAAACTATCAACTGAATGTTTGCTGCGTAGTCACTACTGCAGAACCCATCATGATGAAGATGTGCTCCAGGACAGAATGGATTCACGGTTCTCTTCACATTTTCTTGGCAGGCCCTGTTCTTCTGGGTTCCCACGTCTGAAACAAGCCTACTGGAAGACTGAATGGCACATAGCAACAATGTCACAGAATTTGTCCTCCTGGGCCTCACTCAGGATCCCAATGGACAAATGGTATTATTTGTCATGTTTTTACTCATCTACATTGTGACAATGGTGGGCAACTTGCTCATCATGGTCACTGTCTTCGCCAGCCGCTCCCTAGGTTCCCCAATGTACTTCTTCCTTGCCTACCTGTCACTCATGGATGCTGTTTACTCCACTGCAATCTCACCCAAGTTGCTTATAGACCTGCTCAGTGACAGGAGGACCATCTCCTTCCCAGCCTGCATGGGCCAGCTCTTTGTAGATCACCTCTTTGGTGGTGCTGAGGTCTTTCTTCTGGTGGTGATGGCCCTTGACCGCTATGTGGCAATCTGCAAGCCTCTGCACTATTTGACCATCATGAGTCGGCCGGTTTGCATCCTCCTTCTGACAATATCCTGGGCTGGGGGTTTTGTGCACTCTGTGGTCCAACTTGTGTTTGTGTCTCGTCTCCCCTTCTGTGGCCCCAATGTCATCGATCATTTCATCTGTGACATGTACCCGTTGTTGGAGCTTGCGTGCACTGACACATACTTTATAGGGCTCACTGTGGTCGCCAATGGTGGAGCCATCTGCGTGGTGGTCTTTATCCTGCTGCTCGTCTCCTACGGCTTCATCCTAAACTATCTTAAAACTCACAGCCAGGAAGGGCGGAAGAAAGCACTTTCTACCTGCAGCTCGCACATCACCGTGGTTGTTCTCTTTTTTGTCCCCTGTATTTTTGTTTATGTCAGACCTGTTTCTACCTTTCCGATTGATAAATCTATAAGTGTGATTTTTACCATTATTACCCCCATGCTGAATCCTTTAATATACACACTGAGAAATTCAGAAATGAAAAATGCTATGATGAAACTCTGGTGTAGAAAGTTAAATACAGATCGAATATAAATGTGTGTCTGACACCAGCCTGTTTACTACTAATTCCACAAGCAGACCATAAACTGTAACAAAGACGTTGTTGGAAACACAGTGCAGTCTACGCCTGCATGTATGTCAGGGCGGCTAAGGGTGCAATAGATTCTTTGAGATTAGGATCAATCTTATACAGAGTAAGGCAGGAGAAATAAAAGGTCAATCTGACTTTCTTTTCAATTGTATCAAAATGAGATTTAAATTTTTAAATAATGAAAATAAACTATTTGTGAGAAAAATAATTTTTACTATTTATTTTATTGGTACAGCTTAGATGTACACACTGATCCTTTAATCATATGGAATTTGTATCTCTTCACTATATATCTTTGTATTTACATTATGTCCCATTCCCCTCCCCCCGCTTCAACCTCTCTTTCCTTCTTTATTTCAAAGGTTTGTTTCCATTTTATCCTCTTTTTCATTTTTTTCTTTTTCTTTCCTCCTTTCCCTCCCTCTTCTCCCTAGTTAACTTTTACTTTTGAAAAATTTCTTGATATTTCACAATATCTATTATACATTTTGGTACTTATTTACATTTTCATTCCCATGCTAGAGAGACAATGTGTATTTACACATGTTTTTCAAATTTATTTCCCTTAAGAGTACAGTCTGTAAGTGCGTCCATCTACCTAGAAATGTCTCAAAGTATCCTTAATGGCTGAGTGATATTCTACTGTATGAAAAAAATCCACACCTTTATCCATTCATCTGTTGATGGGTATTTGAGCTGTTTCCAATAGTTACTTATTACAAACTGCTGCTATAAACATGATTTCACATATATCATGATGGTATGATGCTTTTAATCCTTTTGTGAAGATACCCAGAAGGGGAATGGCTGGTCAAATAGGACCTCTAGTCCTAGTTTTTTGAAGAATCTCCACACTTATTTCCACAGTGGTTGCAACAGTTTACATTACCACAAACCAAAGAGTAGGGTTAGATGGAACCTGAATGTTGATTTAATTTGCACCTCTTGATCAGTGAGGTTGAACATTTTTTCATATATTTATCTGCCACTTGAACTTTTCCTTTTTTTAAATTTTTTAAATTTTTTTTTATTTTTTAAAAAAGTAAAAGTACAAAAACATATTAACAAACAGACACCAATTAGCATAAAAAATAGTACAATCACAACTGATCTATAGACAAGGTGACATGATCTCAACAGTGGTTATTGCTTTATCCATTGATATCTTTGAAGTGTAAATATATGAACCCATATACAGACATGCAAAATTGGTCAGACAATTAATCCTCTCAACAACAGAAAAACACAAATACCCAAAATCCAAAGACAGAAAACAAAACAGGCAAACAACAACAACAACAACAACAACAACAACAAAACCACCAATAGTTGCTGCTTTGCATATTGATATCTTCGAAGTGTGTGTTCAGGATAATACATACAGACATACAAGATTGATCAAATAACCCGTCATCAATTATTCCATAGCATTAAGTGATATAATACAATAGTAGAACCATGTTAGCCCTCCTACATATATGTATATTCATATATACATACATACATTTCTGTCTCTTTCTTTTCTACTTTCCCTCGTCCCATCTGTTCTTTGTTTTTGAATAGATTTCTTTCATGTCTCTTAGTTTATATTCCCACCCTCGGGTTCTTACACCAGTGATACCATACGTTGCCTGTACATGTATCCCTGATTTATTTCACTTATGAGTATGGACTCCAGTTATGACCACTTGCCTACAAAGTCCCCAAAACTGTCTTTCTTTATAGCTGAATAATATTCCATTATATAAAAATGCCACAATTTTTTAATCCAGTCTTCTGTGGATGGACACTTGGGTTGCTTCCACATTTTAGCTATTATAAATTGTGCTGCTATAAACATGGGTGCACATATATCAGAGTGATATGATGTTTTCAGATCTTCTGGGAAAATACCCAGAAGAGGAATAGCTGGTTTGAATGGAACCTCTAGACCTAATTTGCTGAGAAATCTCCAGATGGCTCTCCACAGTGGTTGCACCAGTCTGCATTCCCACCAGCAGTGTAATAGAGTCCCTATTTCTCCACAGCCTCGCCAGCATCTGTTATTGGATGACTTTTTCATACTGGCCAGTCTTACTGGGGTGAGATGAAATCTGGATGTTGTTTTTATTTGCATTTCTCGAATGACTAAGGATGTGGAACATTTTCTCATATATTTATTTGCCATTTGTATTTCTTTGTCTGAGAATTGTGTATTCATCTCAGATGCCCATTTCTGGATTGGGTCTTTGAATTTGGACAGGTATATGTTTTTTAATTCCTTGTATATTCTAGATAGAAGACCTTTGTCTGAGGGACAGCCAGCTAGGACTTTTTCCCAATTTGTGGGTTTTCTTTTTACTTTGCTGGTGATTTCTTTAGACGTACAAAAACTTTTCAGTAGAATGAGGTCCCAATTATTGATTCCTTCAAGTGTTTCCCTTGCAGATTCATTTTTGTTCATGAAGTCTCTGCCTACTCCTATGTCTTCAAGATTTTTACCTACTTTCTCTTCCAATAGGTTTAGAGTTTCTGTTTTAATGTTGAGGTCTATGATCCATTTTGACCTGAGTTTGGTGCATGGTGATAGACTGGGGTCTATTTTCAGTTTTCGGCAAGAGGCGAGCCAGTTTTTCCAGCACCATTTATTAAACAGGCCTTCTTTTCTCCAGTGGGTTTGGTTCACCCCTTTGTCAAATATTAGGTGGCTGAGTGGGTTTTTCGTTATGGTTGCATCTTTCAGTCTGTTCCATTGATCCTCAGGTCTGTTTTTTAGCCAGGACCAGGTTGATATTACTACAGTAGCTTTGTAGTATAATTTCAGGTCAGGGATTGTGATTCCACCTGACTTGTTCTTATTGCCCAGGATTGCTTTTGCTATTCTGAGTCTCTTCTGGTTCCAGATGAATTTGAGGCATATTTTCTCTAGATCTGTGAGGTATGTTAATGGTAGTTTGATGGGAATTGCATTGAATCTGTACAACAGTTTTGGTAGTATGGCCATTTTTACAATGTTAGTTCTTCCTAACCATGAGCATGCTATGTTTTTCCATTTATTGAAATCCTCTTCAATCTCCTTTTCCAGAGTATTGTAGTTTTCACTGAATAAATCTTTCACATTCTTTGTTAGATTGATTCCTAAATATTGCAATTTCTTGGTTGCTATTGTAAAGGGTATGGTTTCCTCAATTTCTCTCTCAGTCTGTTTGTTGTTCGTGTACAGGAATGCTATTGATTTTTGGGTGTTGACTTTGTATACGGCTACGCTGCCGAATTTGTCAATTAATTCCAGGAGTTTTCTTGTGGAGTTTCTGGGGTCCTTCGTTTATAGTATCATGTCGTCTGCAAATAGTGATAGTTTGACTTCTTCCTTTCCTATCCTTATTCCTTTTATTTCTCTCTCTTGTCTGATTGCTCTGGCTAGTGCTTCCAGAACTATGTTGAATAGGA
Source organism: Dinomys branickii (assembly GCA_004027595.1). Classification (NCBI taxonomy): domain Eukaryota; kingdom Metazoa; phylum Chordata; class Mammalia; order Rodentia; family Dinomyidae; genus Dinomys; species Dinomys branickii. Next base: position 13,964 of record PVLD010033059.1, read on the forward strand.
GTGGTGACAATGGACATCCTTGTCTTGTTCCTGACTTTAAAGTGAAGGTTTTCAGTTTATGTCCATTTAGTATGA
>PVLD010033060.1:0-14038 GCA_004027595.1 Dinomys branickii
GTAGATGTATGTACGTATGTATGCCTGGATGGATGGATGAGTGGATGGTTGGATGGATGGATGGGTAGTGGGTGGACGTGTAGATGTATGTACGTATGTATGCCTGGATGGATGGATGAGTGGATGGTTGGATGGATGGATGGGTAGTGGGTGGACGTGTAGATGTATGTATGTATGTATGCCTGGATGGATGGATGAGTGGATCGATGGGTAGTGGGTGGACGTGTAGATGTATGTACGTATGTATGCCTGGATGGATGGATGAGTGGATGGTTGGATGGATGGATGGGTAGTGGGTGGACGTGTAGATGTATGTACATATGTGTGCCTGGATGGATGGATGAGTGGATGGTTGGATGGATGGATGGGTAGTGGGTGGACGTGTAGATGTATGTACGTATGTATGCCTGGATGGATGGATGAGTGGATGGTTGGATGGATGGATGGGTAATGGGTGGATGTGTAGATGGGTTGGTAGTGGGGTAGATGTATGCATGGATGGACATGTGGATGGATGGGTAGATAGTGGGTGGATGTGTAGATGGATGGATGTGTGGACGAGTACCTGGATGGATCCCTAACTACCATAACTGCCATGAAAGACTAAAGCTACTTCAACCTGGAAAGGGTGCATCGGCCTGGGCAAAGAGTGTATGGCCCCATGCAGCCCTTGTGCAGGGTCCTAGAGGACAGTTAGGAGGGCGTGAGGGTCTCTTCCCTCCCATGGTGTCATCACCTGCTGCTTGTGCTCCAGCTGGAGGAGGTGCTCCTCCCGCTCCTGTTTCAGGCTCTGAATTTCTTCCTGCAGTGTCTCCCTCTCAGCTGTGCATTTTGCCACCAGCTCCTTCTCCTGTTCCCGCTGGTGTGCAGCTGCCTTCTTCTCCTCTACCAGGCTAAGACTGAGGGTCTCCTGATCACAACAAAGGACAGGCTGTGAGGCCAGCAGGCACCTGTGGTCCCGAGTGAAAGGGGGCCCATGGGACACCAGGGCTGGATGGCCAGGCCAACTGCCTCCCCTGTCTTCTCCACAGGGTCCCCAAGCAGAGGCTGGAAAGGTCCTCTCTGAGTTTTGGCATTTGCCTTCCTACACGTATCTCCCAGGTCTTCATCTGCTCCTAACCCTCTACCACATGCCAGCAACAGGATGGGATGTAAACATAGCCACACAGGGCTTCCTGGGGCCTGGGGGTAGCAGGACAGCACAGATGCATGACAGACCCTCATCCAAGCCCCCGCCCACATCCTGTCAACAGGGTGGTGACTGCAGGCCCAATCCCAGGAGAGAGAGCCCACCCCTCCCCAACCTGTTCAAACCTGCAAGGGGTCTAGGGAGGCCCCATGCCACCTACCTGAGCTCCAAGGTGTGAAGACCCCTTGGCTCTTCCCCCAGTCTCCAGGACCCTCCCCTCAGGAAAAACACCCCCTCAAGCAGCCAGGCGGGCGGGGCAGGTGACCTTCTCCCTCTGGAGCTGAGCTAGGTCCTCCTGGTGGGTCATCGCCTGGCTCTGCAAGGCCAGCTGCGTGTCCTGCTCCTGCTGAGCCATCTGCCGCTGCAGCTTCCCCATGTCCCTCCTCAGTCTTGTCGCCTGTGCCTCCCAGTCACTTTTCAGCTGCTCCATCTCCACTAGGAAATGATGAACAAGTCAGGGCTGGCCACAGGGCCACCTGCTGAGGTTCTCTGTGGCCTTGGCATGGCCCTGAGGGGAAGTGGCCGATCTGTCTGCTTGTGGCTGCACATGGCAGGGGCAGAGGGAGCAGGGGGTGGGCACAGGTGGGGTGCAAAAGACTACAGCACTGGCTCGTAGCCACAGCCCAGTTCTGAGGCTGAGCCAGTATGGTGCAGATCAGGGTCCACAAGGCCCAGGCCCATGTCTGTACCCTGTGGGGCCCAGGGCAGAGCAGCACTTCTCGGGGCCAAGCTCAGGTTAGACTCAGTGGCAGGCAGAGGGGCAGGGAGCTGTCGGAAGAGCACCTTGCAGGGCTTGCTGGGTCAAGCGGGCGCTCTGAGCCTCCTTCTCCAGCTGCTTCTGCTCGGCTTGCATCTGTGCCACTAGTTGTTGGGCTTCAAAGAGGCCACTCTCCAGAGAGTCTCTCTGGGCCCTGCAGAGAGCAACAGATGGGTATGATATCCACACGTCTCCACAACACAGAGCAGCGCGAGCCCAGCCCAGGCCTGGGGATCAGACAACCATAGGGCACTTCATTCAGGGAGAAGCTCCAAGAATGAATTGAACCCTGTGCAAAAAATATAATTTGAGTGAATAAGAAACTAAATTCAGAAAGAAAACAAAAACAGCAAGTGTCAACTACACAGAACTGTAAATATGGTAGCAAAACCAGGAAGGATATTTTGTGATCTTCTTGAGCAAGACACGAAGCCATGAGACAAAAAGTGAAGAGGCTGACAGATCTGGACACATGTAGAGAGGGAGGGAGAGTGTTCTTCCTGCAGAAAAGATTCCATACACCAACTTCAAAGGCCAGGAATAGATGTGGAAGCACCAACAGACACACAGAGGGCTAACATCCATTACACACATAGAGCCCCTACCAATCAGTGACAGAAAGTCAGTTGACCCTACAGGAAGGAGGAAAAAGACTGTTATTTACAAAGATAATACACCCAGCTGAAAATGCAAAGTTTGCCTGTCCTCACTGCTGCCCAGAAAGAGTCAAGCCACAGCTGTTGCTAGTCATGCATCCGATCAGCAAACACCGAGTGCAGGGGCCACCTCCATGTTGGCTGGGGAGCCTCGGGTGCTCCATGGGCTGGTTCCCTGCACACGTGTGCTGACACTGACACCGGCTGCTCACAGGGGCAGAGCAGGGCACAAGTTTTGTCTCACTCAGGAGCACTGTGCAGTTCCTCTGTTCTCTTGCCCTGGAAGCAGTCCCCAAAACACCTAGCCAGGTTGGAGCCCCATGTAGGTCTGAGTGGGGTGGCGCACACCTGCTCACACAGTGCCTGCTTCTGAGAGGGGAATGAATTCCTGAGCCTGGACTCACCAGCAACTTCCCTGCCCATCACCCACAGTGTGCAGTCAAGGTTGCTTATGCTCTGTTGGGAATTTGCCATCAAATACACCCCAGCTACATGTGAACACACAGGCTCGCAAATGCAGATACTCCACCCAGAGCCAATGGACAATCCCAGCTGCTGGGGGCAGGCTCTGGGGCCCAAGTTCAGCCCAAGCAGCGGGCCTCAGCCTCCTGTGTCTCCTGGCATGCCCTGCCACCTCTGCAGAGGCAGCACATTAGAAACTTCCAGAAGGTTCCTTCCTTCCTGGTTCCTTCCAGAACCTTCCTTTCTGATGTTTTCAGAAATAGGTCCTGTGGGTCCGGATCAGAAGGCCAGGAGACCCTGCTTATTGCCACATGGTGCCTTGTCCCCACTCAAGCCCCTAGCCCCTGCCAGCTCCCACACGCTCCACATTCCCTTGCCAGCACCCTTTTGCAGCTGGGCAAGCAGAAGAGCCTGGAACCTGCCTGCTCTAGATGCCACCTGTTTTGGGGCTGCCCCCTGCCCCAAGAGGGTACTTTCATTCTCTCTGCACTGAGGCCCCTCCAAGAGTATCCTCCCTGCTCCTGAGCCCTCAGGTGGATGTCCAGCTGCTACAGGTGCCCAAGAAGAGTGAGCTGGTCCCAGTGTGGTGTGCAGGTGGGATCCTGGTCCTGTGTGCTGGCTAAAGAGGAGGCTGGGATTCCAGGGACAGAGGGAACAGTGCCCTGTGATGCAGCCTCCCCACGGCCTGGGTGCAGGCGCTGCCTTTCCAAAATCAAAGCCCTGGAGGGCAGTGATCAGAGACTACAATCAAAACCCTGGTGCTCTGGCTCCCAGCACTGCTGCAGGGATGCCCAGGGTGGGGGGCAGTTGCAGATGGAAGCAGCTAGGGGGCCTTCTTGGGGAAATGTTCTTTTGTCTGGGTTGGTTGTTGGCCAACTGACCTCATCTCTGTGGGAACCTAGCAGTGCAGATGGAAGAAGATGGAAGGAGAGGTAGGATTCTGAGTGTTATGGCTGCCTGGATCTAGTCTTATCTGAAGCCAGATTCATCCTGAACCTCGGGCCCATGAGCAAGACATCCCACATCTTGCTCCTGCTGGTCTGACCTGGGTTTCTGCTACTTGTTCTGTGCACTCAGGCAGGTGACCTCAGGGATCTTCTTGGATATACCTCATTTAGATGCTCTGCCACCCCAAAGGCACTGTTTCCCTTCATTCATACCTCATCTCTCATACACACTCACCCTGCCCTACATCACAGTGCCTGTCCCAACAGTCCACCATACTGTGGGCTCTCTGTGATGGACATGCCCTGGTTGGCAGGCCCATGGCACCTGAGATCAGCTGCCTCCTCTGCTGCAAGCTGGCCTTGCCTCTCCAGGGCCTTCTGCTTGGCCAGCAGCTGGGCCCGCTCCTCAGACAAAGCGTTCTTCTCCTGTAGGGCTTGCTGCAGAGTGTCCATCTGGGCCTCCTGGTCCTGCAGGCTCTGTGCCAGCTGCTCCTCCAAGGTCTGTTTCGTGCATGTGACCTAGGGGTGGAAGAAAGAGGACAGTGTGGCAGCAAAGAGAGTGAGTGGAGGAAAGAGGGGGCTCCTGAGGGAAGGAGGACCATGTTCAGAGTGGCATGGAGCAAAGGGAGGCGGGCTACAGGTGGAGGTGCAGAGTGCTTTACAGTAGAGGGGTCATCTTCTCCTCACACTGCGGAGAGACACTACTGAACTGAGCATTTCCATTGCCAACCTCAGGGGCAAGCTGTTCTGGACCATCCAGAGGCAGGACGCACAGCGTGGAGGTGACAGTGGCAGGTAGCAGAGTAGTTTTGCAGACCATTCCTTCTACCAAGGACATCACAAGGATCTAAACAGAATGTATCCTAGGAATACACAGGAGGCCTTAGCAGCTGCAGAGGCAGCTGGGGCTGCGGTTGCCAAGGTCTTAGAGAGGTGGACAACAGAAGAATGAGGCCACTGCTTGGCATCGTCTCTCCTCAAACATTGCTGATTTAGAGCTCAGGCCGAGACTGAGATGCCAAGGAACTCACAGTCATCAAATACACCCAAAGTTCCAGGGTTTACTCACAGAAGAGCTTATTGTCAAGGTGATTCAAGGAGAGTCTCTCATCAAAAAGTGGTGCTGGATATTAGTGTGAAAACAGTGGGCCTCCATTCCTACCTCACCTGACACACTGTGATCTCAGACTACAGTGTGTATTGGGACTGCCTGGCAGTCTCATTGGAATCCAGGTTTCTGGTCTTCCCCATAGAGTCTCTGACTTGATAGGTCCTGCGTGAGGTACAGCTACCGGATCTCAGGTGGCACTGTGTGAAGTATAGTTGCCAGGTCCCAGGTGGCACCCATGCAGCTGGTCTGGAGAACAGACTTGGAGAACCACAGATACACTTTGCAGTGGATCAAAGACCTCAACTCAAAACCAGGTGAGAACACAGGAGGCAACGATTCCTCAGACAGAACTTAAATTGCTAACCATGAAAATAGAGATCTGCTGAAGAGGACTGGGAATATGGCTCAGCAGCACAGCATCTGCCTGGCAAGTGCAAGGTCCCGAGTTTGATTCCCAGTTTAAAAGAATTATGAAGAAAGGCCAAGTGTGGCGGCACATGCCTACAACCTTAGTCCTTGGGAGGCCGAGGTAGGAAGATTGCCATGAGTCTGAGGCCAGCCTGGGCTAGATAGTGAGATCTTGTTTCAAAAAACTAACAGAAAATATTATGAAGAAAATGAAGGGCTTGGGATGTAGTGGAGTATTTACTTACCTAGCACAAGAGAGGCCCTGGGTTCAACTCCCAGGATCACAAAACAAAATAATAGAAAAGAGAAAATGCAAAGGTAAGACACAAATTTTGGGAAAGTACTGGCAGTACATGTAACTGGCAAAGTACTTGTGTTTATGATACATGAAGAATTCGTGTATATCCACAGCCTAAACACAAAAGCCCAATTCAAAAAATGGGCAAAAGACTTGAACAGACACGAATACTCAATAAGCACAGGAAAACGTGCCCAACATTACTAGTTATCAGGGAGATGCAAATCTGGTGACATATAACTTCACACACAAAGAGTAGCTAAAAATAAAACCAGACAATATCAAATGTTCTCAGTGGAGCCACTGGAATACACCTGTACAGCTGGCAGGTGTGTGAGACAATACCTTGACCTTGAAAAACTGCCTGGCAGTTTCCTGTAGAACTTAGCGTACTCCTAAACACCAACTTCACTCCTGCGTTATTCAGGGAGAATGAAAATCCATGCACACAGCTATATACAGAGTTCTCAGCAGCCTTACAGCCTGAAAGTCCAGTACTAGCTGGAAGCAGTGCTGTGGCTTCTTCCAGCATGGGGCATCACTGCCTCTGGGTACTGGTGAGTCCACACCACTGTTTAGGCTGCTACACATCAGCACAAAGGCTTCCAGCACACTGGGTGTAGAGTATCTGGGTGAGCTATCCCAATGGGGCACAAGGGAAGCCCTGGGCTGGAGAAATGTCCTCCACTTTGATCATGGCAGTGGCTCCACAAAGCGCATACAACTGTCAGAATTCACTTATTGCATGACAGTTATACAACAGAAAAAGAGAGAGGCAGGGCATGGTGGTATGTGCCTGGAATCTCAGCACACTGGGAGGCTGAGGCCAGAGTGCAAGTTCAAGGCCAGTCTGAGCAACTTAGCAAGACTCTGCTCCAAAATAAAAAAATAAAAAGGGTGGAGGATATAGCTCAGCACTCCCTGGATTCAATCCTCAATAAATCCTTGTAAACAAACAAATAAAAGACGAAAAAGATGACCAGAAAAAGAACACAGTCTGAAAACGGAGAGACCGTGTCATGCCTCATGTGATGGGGAAGCAGTATCAAATGCCACTGGGGACCCGAGATCCAGCAGGGACAGGGTTTCTGCACGGAAAAACGGGCAGGGTCAGAAAAGACCACGCTGTCAGACATCCTCTGTGCCAAGTGGCCCCTCCTCTACAGAAGGTGGGAGCACAACTCAGGGACACACACGAGCAGTGCCGGGAGATCAGCCACAGACGGGGGCCAGGGTGAAACACGGTGGGGAGGATGGGGCAAAGCCCGCCGGGCTCCCCTCAAAATGCCCCAGCCCTATCCTCGCAGCAGACAGAGGCAGGCGGGTCTCCAGCACTGTAGTGAGCAGGAGCAGGACCGGGACTTGTGACCCACCCACAATGGTCTCACCTGGCCAACTTGCTCCCGGAGTCGGGCCCTCTCACACCTGAGCTGGCCCACCTGCCCCTCCAGCTGCTCCTGCTGCTTCTCCAGGTGCGCACAGGCCTCCTGCAGGCCTCTCCGCTCAGCCCACGCGTGCTCCAGCTGCTGCTCGACCTGTGTCAGCTCCTGCCTGGTGCCCGCCTGCTCCCGCTCCAGCGCTGTTCTCTGCTCCTGCAGCTGGTCCCGCTCCTGCTCTAGCTGCCGGGGACAAGGGTCTTTGTCCAGCCACACGCCACGCCCCCTCAGCCTTACGGGCTGCCCACCACTAGCCTTGGGCACTACCCCTTTCTGCTACCCACACCTATTCTTAGGGTGTGTGGCCACCAGGCTGGGAGGAGGCCCAGGGACTGGTGAAAGGTGGGGCCTGAGAAGGAGGTCCCCATCTATTCTAGGGAAAATGAGGCACGGGGCAAGCTGCCCTGGTTCCGGCTCACCTGTAGCACCAGGTGGTTCAGGGAGCCTTTGTCCTGGGCCAGCCCTTCCATCAGGGTGGCCATCGTGGCCAGCGAATCCCTCTGCTCCACCCCTTCAGACTTCAGCCTCGTTACCAGCATCTCCAGGTCAGCATTGCTAGACTCAGCCTGGGGAGGGGGCAGGGGTTACCTGGAGGGCACTCCAGGGAGGGACTTCAAGATCCTGTGGCAAGACTGAGGTGCTGGGAGAGTGAGGCTCTGTCACGGACACAAGCCGAAAGCAGGGATGCAGTGGGAGGACCCCACTGGGCTCCGGCAGACAGTGCCCCCTGGACACCAAAGGCCCTGCGGGAGAAAGGGCTGCAGCCTGGGCCACCCTGGAAGCAGCATGGCTAGCAGGGCCCAGAGCTGTGCGCTAGTGGGGAAGGCTGTGCACGTGGAAGCTGGGGGGCTGAGGTTCCAGGCAAGCAAGGAGGTGAGGGCAGCAAAGCCTGGGCACAGAGGGGCACAGGGATGAGGGGTACAGAGGAGGGCAGGGGGACAGAAGGGGCAGAGGGGGACGGGGGTCCAGGGTCCAGGGCCCAGGGCAGCACGACGTACCCGGGCCAGGGCACCACGCAGGCCCTCCCGCTCACTCTGTGCCAAGTCCCTCTGCAGCTGCGCTGTGCTCAGTGCCTCCCGAGCTGAGGCTAGCTCCTTTCTGAGCCGGGAGACCTTCTCCTCCAGCTGCTGCAGGCGTCCCTGGCTGTGACCAAGATGGAGGGCAGAGGGCAGAGGGCAGAGGGTAGAGGGCAGAGATCATCTCAGGATAAATGAAGGTCATTCAAAAGACCCAGAGGCAGGGCAGCTATTGGCAGCATGTCCAAGTCCAGGGAACTTAGGAGCCGGGAGCACCCTGGGGGAGCCTCTGGCCACACAGATGATGTGGTGAAGAGACCCTATTCTGTGGGACTTGGAGGCCCAGAGGGGATGCACGGCCCCTGGCACGGGTGGCAGAGCCTGGAGCCCACTGCACTGCAGGAGCGACCGCGGCCCACCTCTGCTCCGCTCGAAGCCTCGGGCTCTTGCGCAGCGCCTTGTTGGCTGCCTCCAGCCTCTGCCTCTCTGCGTCTTGCGCCTCAGCCGCCCCTCTCAGCGTCTCCACCTCCCTCTCCAGGGCCACCTTCTTCCTGAGGAGGGGGCCAGAAGGCCCAGGCCACGAGTCAGGGAGGAGGAGAAGATGCACTGCTCAGGGTCTGGACCGTGTGCTGGAAGCCCTCAGTTGGTACAGGGTGGATGCGAGGCCAGGTCTGGAAGGGCTGACCCTGCCCAGCCTCTGCCTGGTGTGTTGCCCTCCCCTCTCCTTGCCCAGGCCCTGGCACCCTGGCACCTTCCCCAGAGTTCAGTGGATGTCTGGCCGTGCTGCGCCTCACGCCTCTGCACCTCCAGCCAGCCTAGGATTTCCTCTCGCTCCTGCGCCCGCTCCCGCAGGAGCCTCTGTGAGGCCCGCAGCTCCTGCCCGCATGTGGACAGCTGCTCACGGAGCCCGGCAGCCACTGCCCGTGAGGACTCCAGCTGCAGGCGCAGCTCCTGTGAATGGGCTGCCGTGAGGTGCCCCTCCAGGGTATGCACTTGGCCTTGGTCACCCCCAGGCCCACAGCCCCACCTGCTCTCGCTGCTGTACCCTATCCATGGCTGCCTGCACGGCCAGCAGTGTGGGGTTCAGGTTGGCTTGAGTGCAGGCCCGCGATGGGGACCAGCTGCAGTGGGGACTCCTCCATCTGCCCTGCACCTCCTCGACCTCTGTGCTGCTCCTCAGCCGCTCCAGGCTCCTGGTGTCTGCCTGGGTCACCTCCAGGGTTCAAAGGAGAGACAGAGGGGACAGAGTGCAGGGTCACAGTTAGACCAGGCCTCTGAGTCACCTGGCTTGTCCTCCAGGGCTGAGGAGGTCGAACCTCCTCAATGCTGGCCAGGACGATCTGCAGGGACTTGACTTCAGCCTGAAGGGACTTGACCTCAGCCTGCAGGGCCTCCTCCTCCCGGCGGCCCCCACTGCGCCGCCCAGATTCCTGTGGGCAGAGACCCCTCAGTGAGGCAGGCAGACACCAGCATGAGCCCTCCGCCCCTGAAGCCCCACATACCAGTCTCTGGATGTCCAGCTTGAGGGATGCGATTATCTTCTCCCTCTGCGCACTCTGCACTGTGAGCTCCTCCACCAGTGCCGTCTGCTCAGAGAGCCTAGGGGAGGGAGAGACCTGAGGATGCCCAGCTCTGTGCAGGGTCCTCCTGGAGTGACCCCCTCTCCGGGCACTCCCCTGAGCCACACAGCTCTTGCTATTACCCCTCAATGGTTCCCAGGTTGGGGGTAAAGCTCCAGGCCTGACCTCGGCGTTCAAGGCCCATACCCTGACCCAGCTCAGCTCTGCTGCCCCATGTCCAGTGCTGGGCCCTGCCCTGTTTGCCCAGCACAGCTGGTGGGCTCAGTCTTCACCCTGGCCAAGCAGAACTCCTGTGCAGAGCTCCCCTGTGGCATCAGCCTGACTACCCTCCTCCTCCCTGGGGCCCTTGCTCAGCCTTGCTGCCCAGGGGCTGCGGCTGGCTGCACAGCTCCCCTCGGCCCACACCTACTCCTCTGGAGCCCTGAAAATCAGGAGGGCTGGTGCTAGGCAGCCTGTGGGGTGTCTGGCCAAGCTCCTGGTCCGTGGTGTCGAGCCTGTGGCCCAGGGCTGTCTCCTTTTGTCTTTTCCTTTTTCTTTTGCTTTTTGGATACAGGGTTTAATGATGTATTTCAAGCTGATTTTGAGATCGGCAATCCTCTTGCCTCAACCTCCCATGTACTGGGTTACAGGTGTATGCCACTATACCCGGTTTGTGTCTTTTTTTCTACTGCTCAAGAGACTTCTGAGCCTCAGATGTGGGTTGTGGATCCAGAACCTTCCACATTTCCCATGAGGCTCACATACCTCCAGAAGGATGTTGGTCTTGTTCCCCTGGGACAGGAGGGAACCAGCCCCTTGGCCTCTGTTCCTGCCCAGGGAGACACTTCTTTTTTGAACCTGATGCACCCGCCCTTGGGTTCCAGCCACAAGGAAACTGCATGCACTCCCTGCAGTGCCCGCTGTGATCCTTGATATCAGGAAGGCCTTAGCTTTGCCTCCAGGAGACTGGCTTATATCCGGCCACTGGGACAGAGACTGAGGTCAGCGTGCAGGTCAGTAATGCGCCCCGGGTCAGCACGTGGGGGCATCAGGACCCCAGCACAGGACGAGGCGACAGCCCTGGGAGCCACATGGCCACAGACAGTGCTGCGTGCTGGCCTTCCCTGCCAGCTGGTGCCTACCTGGCCTGTAGCGCCGCCTTCTCTGTGTCCCAGTGGCCCTGTAGCTGCAGCACCTCTCGGAAGTGCTCCCCCAGCTGCTGCTCCAGGGTGCTGGCTGTGGAGTCAGCCGCCAGCCGCAGGTTGGAGTAGAGGTTCAGGCAGGCCATGTGCAGGCGCCGTGCCGTCCTGGCTGCATCTGCTTGCATGTCTGCAAGACCCCTGGGAATGAGGTATACCCTTACTGAACCTTGGGACCTGGCTGCAGCCTGGTGGCTGAGCAGACCAAGTCGGGATCTGACCGTCCTCGGGAGATGCTCCTGTGTGCCAGAGAACCCAGGGGCACAGCTGGAGGAGGGAAGCAGGGGCTGGGGCCTGGCCAGACAGGATGGCCTCAGGCAAGACGCCGCCCTCTGAACTGTATCACCCTTGTGTGCAAGAGGGGTGGCCCTGGGGCCCCCAGGATAGACCCATATGAGGTACCTGCCATGATGGGGTGTGTCCCCAAAGCTGCAGGCAGGCAGGTGCCACTCTCCTCTCCTCCCTTCTGTCTCCCCCTGCCCTCTGTTCTCCCACTGGGCCTCTTGACAGCCAGCTCTAGGGTGGGCGGGGCCAGAGCCAGCTTGTGTAGCGGGGAGGCGCTCACCTCTCCGTGGCTGCTCGCAGCTCTGCCAGCTGTGCCCGCAGTGCCACAGCCTGTCTCCACAGGAGGAGCAGGTCCTGGGCCTCCTTGGGTCCTCGTGGCCAGGCCTGGAAGGAGAGGTCCATGTCTACCGCAGGCTGGGCTCCTGCCACAGGGGCAGAGCTTTGCTGTCCACCAGATCCTGGAGCTCTGATGTCCCAGATGAAAAAACCCTGGCCCTGGAAGCTCTCTGTGTCCCCAGAGGAGAGCTCTCCATGCCAGCCACGGCAATGCAGGGGGTGGGGTGGGAGCCCCCCACTGGCTCCATAAGGCAGGGCTGTGACCGGGAACAGAGGCTGCTCAGGGCGAGGCCTCCCGGACCCAGGGCCCTGCTTATGCTGGATGCTTCCATGGCTCAGCCTGGCACCCTCCCCAGGTTCCCCTCAAACCCAGAACAGCCTCCTTACACTAGGGAGTGCTAGAAGCAGTCCAGCACAGGCTGGTGTAGGGACAGTTCTGCCGCATGGAAAGAAAGAGCTGATGAGCAGGAGGGTGGATTAGGGTCACTGCACGGAGCAAGGCTGTGGCTCTACCCTGCATGCAGCCACCTCCTGCACACCCTCCTCGGGGGGCTTGCTGGAGTCACCGGGCCTCGCCAGCCGGGCGCTCCACTCACACTATGCTGTATGGCTCAGACCCTCACAGTCTTTTCCTCCGTGAGCTACTCAGAGCGCTGCTGGCCCTCTGCACGTGGGCAGTGAGAGATGCCAGGTCCAAGCTTATTCTAAGCAGTGCTGGGCTGCTGCAGCCAAGGATCCAGGGCTGGGGTAGGCAACCAGGGAGCTTCCTGCCAGACAAAGCAACTCTCACACCTGTCCCTGGCCCGAGGTATGCCAGGAACAGAGTCCAGATGTGGTGTGGGGTTTCCTCACATGTGGCTGACACCCCTAAGCTGCAATAGAGAAGGGGGTACAGCAGAGGACAGGTGACTAGGAGGGCCAGAACACCTCCGACACACCCATGCCACCATCACTTTCATACATACACTACCTGCTCACATGCAAGCACATGTGCCACATGCACAGATCACACATGCACACACCCCAGGTTTACCCACTTGTTCACACACATACCACACATGCATGCATATATACACATACCAAATACACATGTTCACATACATACCACACTCATAGCCACACACAAATACACACTACACACACATGCACATACATCATGCTCATACCAGTCTTGGAGACTCACATGTGCACACTCACACACCATATTTCTATCTTCCACCACACACACTCACACACTCACACATCACACCACACCCATACATTCTGACACACACATACACATACATCACTCTTCCCTTTGACATAACACGCATTGCCACATACCATATGTACATACACACACTCACACATGTGGCCACATACCATATGTACATACACACACTCACACATGTGCATTCACATTCACACATGCTCACACACTCCCATTATACACATGTGAGATAAAGCAGGAGAATGCTGCTTTTCTAGGATCGTGAAGGTGAGCAGAGGGAAGAAAACCTGCCCCACAGAGCTGGACCCACAAGCAAGACATCACATAGCTGCAGTCTGCATGCATACAACCTTGGAGTTCTCAGACACGTTCAAGCTGAAAATCTACAGGCATCCATCAGAAGCCAATATCCTTTTTGGAAACACTCCATTCCCTGCAGATTTCCAAGAATTTTCACAAAGTTCCAAGGAAAACAAGGAGAGACTTCCGGGAAGATGGCGACCGGGTAGGCAGCAGAGAGAGAACCTCCCAGAGGATTACCACCCAAACAATGAAATATAGCAATATGAAGACAGAAATAAGGACTTCCGGGAAGAAGACGACCAGCCGAAGAGAGCGAGTGCGGAGGGAAGAACGGCTTCAGCTCCTGAACCCGACAGAGAACGCGTTACTGGGACAAACTGCGCCAAACCGGGCAGCGCTCCGGGATCCCGCTCAGAACCCCACCCCCGCCGCCAGCGCTGCGCGAACTGGAGCAACAGCGACCGGCCGGCGGGATTTCTGAGTCAGGGAAAATCTCCATCCAGGGAAAAACATCTGAACGGCACTCCTGTCTACACGATCACAGGGTGAGTTAAGTGCGCGCTCTAACCGGTTTTTCCTGAATCGGGAAGAAGCTCAGCCCAGCGAGAGACATCAAAGCAGCTTTAAGGACTGCAGGATCTCCCGGGTGGGAAGACCTACTTAGGCACCCCAACGGGTTTTGTGAAGGGGGAAGGAGCTCCACCCAGGGAGGAACACCTGAGTGGCCTATCTGCAAGAATCCTGGGGTGGCGAGCTGTTTATTCGCCCCGGCCAGGTCTTGGGGTAGGGAGTAGAAGCGGAAATCTCAGCAGACAGCTTAAGGGACATTCTCCCAAAGAGAAGTAACCATTGGAGCAGCCTCTGCA
>PVLD010033061.1:0-14037 GCA_004027595.1 Dinomys branickii
TTAATGCTTTCCTCTTTTTTGTTGATGTTGTCCTTTTTCTTTTACACTTTAAAAAAATAAAAAGAAATTATATAAAAAAAGGAAGGGATAATTATGTATGTATGTATGTATGTATATGCAGCATATCTAACATAGTTGTACTACTGACTTAGGTCACTTTATTGTAAGGAATAGTTAATGATTATTTGTTTGATCAATTTTGCATGTCTGTATTTGTTTTCCTGAGTATACACTTCGAAGTTAGCAATATGTAATGCAACAACCATTGTTAATTCCCTGTCACCTTGTCTATAATTCAGTTTTGATTGTACTATTCTTGTGCTACTTTGTGTCTGTTTGTTAATTTGTTTTTGTTCTTTTACTTTTAAAATAAAAGTGTCATATAGACTGGCCACCCTGCCAGCCAGTTCCTGTCAGCTGAAAGAACTTGAAATTAGTGTCTCTCCCCAAAGTGGCACCATGAGGAGGCACTTCATCCTCTGTTCCCGGCCCAGGACTGGGTGGAGGAGCAGGCTTGGCTGGTACAGAGCCCAGTGGACCTGGGAAGGGAACAGGAAACCACAGCCAGGGCTTGGGGGGACAGGAAGTGGGGCCAGGCCCAGAGGCCAAGTTCCCTGAGCCTCTCCTGCGGGGAGCAGAGAACCGGCTTCCCAGAAGCTTCTGAGCGTGCAGCTGGAGGGAGAGCAGCCTCACCCAGAGGCTGTGTGCCTCGTAAACAGCAAGAACTCACCGCTCACTGCTCTGCAGGTGGCGAAGTCCGGGATCAAGGCGCTGGTGGGTTGAGATCTGGGGTGGCGCCTTCTCTCTGTGTGCTCACAAGGCTGAAGGGGTGGAGCAGCTCTTCGGGGTCTTTATCATTTTCCTTTGAGATGGAGGTCTCACTCTCTTGTTGTCCAGGCTGGCCTTGAACTCCTGGCTCAAACAATCGTCCCACCTCAGTCTTCCTGGTAGCTAGAAGTACAGGGTGCCTCCCTCCGGTCTCTCTTAGAAAGGCCACCAGTCCCTTCCCTGAGGTCTCACTCACAAGGCTGAGCACCTCCCGAAGCCCTCTTGAAACCATTCCAGTGGGAGTTTCGTGTGGACCCGGATACTCAATGTACTGCACTGAGGCTCAGAATTACAGACCCAAGGACAGAGACGACAACCTGGTTTTGGCCTTGTCCCTTCGCATTTCATCTAGAAATAAAAGAGATAAGGACAACATACTGGGAGGCACAGGGGCTTTGGGGCCCAGCCGTGATGCTGCTGTGCCGTTCGCTAGTGTGTGACCCCGGGAGCGTGAGCTGACCTCTCGGAGCCTCTTTCCCTCCTTGGGATTCAGGCTTCATGCAGGAGTGCGGTACCATGCATGGTGCGGCAGCACAGTGCCTGCTCAACGAATCCCACATGCCATTAACTTTAAGACACTGCTATACATTATGTTCCTCTGATATTTGAAAGAGAGCCAGAGAGAGCTACCAACTAAACTGATTTGCCATTGCAGTAGTTATAAAATGCTACAAACTTTCAGACATAATCAAATGTTTAAAAACAAACACCCAAACTACAACTTAGAATGGATGGACTGCAGTAGTAAGTCTTTTTCTTCTGATTCGTGTTTTTACAGTTCTGGACTTTTCTGCCCCTGGGATAGAGCAGGGTGCTGTAACCATGCACTGAGTAGCCCCAGTGGAGGAATCCGCTGTGACCCTGGGCGCTCTTGCCCCCGTTTGCATTTGCTGTGGGCCCTGGGCAGCTTGTGCTTCAGGCTCTCAGCTCTGCCCATGGTGCTGGCTTCTGTCAGTGCCAGCTAGAGTGTACAGGGCTGGTTCCCAAGGAATCTCTCCTCTCTCTCTCTCTGAGCTGTGGTGGGGAGCAGAGCTGAGCTGCCATAGCTGCTGAGACCCTAGCTGTCCCTGTCACCACACGTTGGAAGCTGCTGGTGAGTCCCCCCCACCCCCCAGGGCTTGGAAGGGAAGCAGGGCCCCTCATGGCAGGTGAGAAATCAGTTGTAAGCGCCTGTGAGACTCCAGCTCAGGCTCCAGGCTGCTTGTCCCTCGTGATGATTCACTCTGTGAGGCAGACATGTGGTGCTGTGTGGGCCAAGCAGAGGCCAGGACAGTGTGGGGCACGTTCTAGGGACAGTGAGGACAGACTGGGCCAGAGCCCAGGCCAGTACCGGCCTATCCAGCAGGCACCAGCTACACGCACGGTCGATGAGCCCTGGAAATGTCCAAGACCAAGTTAGGCATGGGGAATGTGTGAAACCACACTTTGCGTGGAAAACAGCATATGCTCCCTCAACAAAGGGATCACAGAGCGCTTAGTACTTATATTAAATACACGCTGAAATAATAACCTTTTTTTTGTGGTACTGGGGATCGAACTCAGGACCCTGCGCTTGCTAGGCAAGCGCTTATTCCACTGAGCTATATCCCCAGCCCTGAAATAATAAGCTTTTGATATAGTGTGTTCAGCAAAATGTGGTTAATTAATTCACCTCTTTCTGTTACTTGTTGGGTGGCACTGCAAGTGATGTTAGGACCACATCTGAGCTTCACCTTACACTGCAGCCTGCGAGGGCCTGAGAGGCAGGGTCAGTGCCCCCACCTGCTTTTGCCCGGCTCTGGTCTCTCTGAGGCTTCCTTGCCGCTCAGGTGTGGAGTGACATCCTGTCAACGAGTCCCCACTATCCCCGCGGGGTTCCCAGAAAGTGTTCGTGTGCCTTGGTTGGCAGGCAGGTAGAGTGCTTGCCTCACACGCACAAGGGCTGAGGTTTGAGCCACAGGAACACTCAATAATAAACTTTTATTTTATTTGTTTATTTATTTGAGACAGGGTCTCGCTGTACAGTTCAGGCTGACCTTGAGCTTATTTTGTAGCCCAGGCTATTCTCAAACTTCCAACGATCCTCCTGCCTCAGCCTCCTGAGTGCTAGGATTACAAGTGTGCGCCACCATGCCTGGCTGAAACTTTTAAAGACAGAAATAAATAAAGCCAATTTATAGGCCTGTGCACTGACTGTCACCCGCTGACACTGATCTTGTTGCTTTGTCCTGAGTTTCACCTGTGCAGACGGCTCCGTAGCAGTGGTAGGGATCTTGTCCCCCCTCCTTCTGGTGGTTCTATGGCCTCCGTCACACAAACCGTCCTCCTTGTAACCAGTGGCCTACTGAGTGTGGTTCCCAGGTTTTTTTGCTACTATTCACTGGGCCACTGAGGAAATACAGGTGCCTCTACAATCACGCTGGGCTGCGTCTGCTCTTTACAGGAATGGAATTGCTGCAGTAATGAGCAGGTGCCTGATGACTTTAAAATTTAATAGTCTTAAAACTACTTCAAATTCAGTTCCAGCCTCCTCAGTGTTTGAGAGAGCCCATGTGTTTGCAGATGATAGAGAGCCCTCTCCAGTCCTCGTCACAGCCCAGGAAGTTTATATTTCTAACCCTGTGGAAAAGTTACTGGAATTCTAGAGAGTTAATTCCAATCTGCCACTTCAGTGCAACCCATGGTGGGAATGAAGACACTAAGCTACATTTGTAGTTGTGGGGAGCCGAGGAGTCCTAAGTCCAGTTAGGATGAGACCTAACCGGGACCAAGGCCTCAACCCAGGGCCCAACCCAGGTTGTATTAACTCGTGAAGAGGGGAGGGGCTTGAAGATGAAGGACTGTGAGGGTTGGGAAGTAGGAGAGCGCGTGAGCTGGGTGAGGTAGGAGGCCTGAAACCACTTCCACAGCCTGCGGAGAGGAGGACCTGCTGAAAGAGTAATCTGCATAACACAACTGAGATAGCATCTAATGTTTTGGGATCAGAGCCTTGGCTCAGATGTGTAATCTTTTATGCCCTGGGAAGTCTAGCCTCTCAGCTCAAGGCTCAATCCCAGCTCTCTATCCTGCCCGGGTCACACATGTTTTTTGGGAGCTACAGGGGCGGGGAAACACTGCTCTGTTGCCGTGCATCAAAGACTACACATCAGCCTCTGCGTTGGACCCATCTGCATTGCTTAAAGACAGTTGAAGGGATGAGGAAAAGTCCCGGCCAATGCTGCACACATCCATGGACACAGGGTCAGGCTCAGCCAAAATGGGGACAGTTGCTCCTCTTTCAAGGAGAGTCACCTAGGTGTCCTCCCTAACAGATAATCTAAAAGGATGAAACTTTGCTGTAAGAAGTGGTGATGTCGTGTGTGTGTGTGTGTGTGTGTGTGTGTGTGTGTGGCTGCAAAGGGTGGGGTCTTTTCTCACCCATCAGGAGTGTCATGGCCAACACCCCCACAACAAAAGGTTAACAAGGGATTGATTTAGTCAAAGTTTTAGGTCACAGAGGCAGAGTCTCTGGAAAGGAAGCCCTGAAGGCTCAGGAAGCTGTTTATCTTCACGCCCTGGCTGGGTGGAGCCTGCCGGTGAGGGGGCCTGCGCCCGACAGAAGGTCTGGTGTGATGTAGAGGACTGGGGCTGTAGAGGGCAGGCAAGGTCTGTTCAGGGTCTTCTCCGTCTCCTGTGAGCACTTCCTTCTGGGAATACGGTCCTCCAGGGAAAAAGGAGAGGGGAAGTTTCTAATAATAGGGAGGTGTTTTTGGTCCTGAGGATCGAACTGATGGCCTCCCTAGGAAAGCATTCTACCACTAAACCACCTCTCCAACTCCTTTGAAATTGTTTTGAGATAGGATCTCAGTTGCCCAGGCTTGCCTCGAACTTGTGATTCTCCTGCCTCGGCCTCCCAATGAGGCGCATAAGAACTGCTCACTGCTCCCAGCTTGGCTTCTAGGTTTTATGACTTGCTTTGGGCAAGAGGGTTTCCAGTTTCTATGGATCTCTTAAGGTGAGCAAAGGCTCTGGAGGCAGGAGGGCCGAGGACAGAGAAATCTTGCTTCTGAGGCCCTTTTAGTCTCTGATCGCTCAAAGTACACAGCATGCCAAGGTGCCGTACAGTAGGGCATCGCTTTTGCCGCTCCCACGTCTGTACAAATATTGAATTATTGTTCATGATTTCCCCTTCTTGTTTATAAAATGCGACTGGCACTGTCTCCCCCGGAAACAGGGCCACTCTGGGCCAGGTCCGCTCCTGGAATTCTGCTTCTGGCCAGCAGGTGGCGCCCGTGCTCTCCAGTGCCTCAGTCTGTGAACCTGGACTTGACAGCAAGGCAATGATGCCCCAAACTTATAATTTTCAAACCTGCTATTCCACCACGAGGAAAACCTCTGAGGATTTTCTTCTGGGAAGAGCAATTAGCCTAACCTCTTAGGAGGAGCAATTGCATCTCTGAGCTAGCCTGGGAAAGTAAAATGTCCTCCCAAGAGCCGTCTTGAGGAGGGTGGGGAGAAACCACCAAGCAGCCTGTGAAGCAAAGAGCGCGAGCGAAGGGCTGCAAGATGCGTGGGTCTAAGGACGCAGAGTCCCAGCCTGCAGCTTAGGCTGGAGGCTGATGGAGAGACAGCGCTGCCTACGCGGGAGGAACTGAACCCCTCTCTCTGCCCAGCTCCTGGGGACCGGGCGCTTGGACCCCTTCTTCCCACCATCTGCGGGGACTGAATGCCAGACCCTGGGGGCGCAGCTGTGCCCAGGCAGGCCGGGTCTTGGCCTCTCAGAAGCTGCTGGGCAGGGGAGAGAGCAAAAATCTGTATGTAAGGAGGTTTGGGGCGGGAGTAGAGCAGGCTTGGGTGGGGTCTCCTCTAGGCCGGGGACCCAGGCCACGCTGGAGTCTCCAAACACTCTGGGAGATCCACGGGAAGGGATGAGGTGAGTCAAAGCGTGTGCAGACCCCTACGGCATGGGGTCACTGGGGCCACCCAAGCCAGACCCCGTGGGAGGGGGCCGCGGGGTGCGGTGCCCCACTGCAGGTGAGGCTGGAGTGGCGCTGGTGCTGTGGGGTGTTCCTTTTGAAGAAGATGCCTTCGTTTGTCAGAAAGGCTCTCACAAGGGGAGGCAAGAGTGGGCAGGGAGCATTATCTCATCTCCACCCTCAAGGACAATGTGATCTCGGGATAGTGCAATCATGCACGTGCGCAAGTGTGAGACACACAAACACAAACGCGAACACACATGACATGGCCATAAGACCTTAGTAAGTGGAGTCAAGGGAAGCAGCCTGATGATTAAACCCGTGTGACCTTGGGCGAATGAACGGCCCTCGGCTCAGATTCTTCACCTGTAATAGGAACAGTGTTAGCATGGACCCCAGGGCTAACAAAAAGATTAAACACGATAATGCCTGTAAAGCGTGTTGCATGGTCCTGGCACCTACTACAGTCTCCTGGACGACTGCTGTTATGATTCACCACGACCATTGTGATCAGTGGTCATTTGCCAGCAGGAGAGGGGAAGACTGTGGTAGGACACAGAGAGGCACAGAGGAGAGGGGTGCGTGGGGCGGGGAAGGGGGAACCTGTGGGAATCGGGTGAAGAGGTGGGGAGGTATAATGGGCAGCTGCCCTGTCACTGGGACAAAACACCTGGCGTCTGCCACCCAAGCAGGAGAGGCTCATTTTGGTTCACAGTTTCGGTGGGTCCCGTCCATGGCTGTCGGGCTTCAAGACAGAAACGGCATGGCGGGAGGGAATGGTTAAAGAAATCTGGTCATGTAAGGGCGTCCAGGGAGTTGAGGGGAGCAGGAAGGGGCTGGGGACCAGAAGACACCCTTCCAGGGCACACCCTCAGTGCCCCACCTCTGACCAGGACCCACCTTCTCACAGCACACTCAGCCACTGACCACATCAATGCATGAATCCCCTGACGCGGATGGAGCCCCCACGGTCCAGGCACCTTCCACACACGTGAGACTTTTGAAGGACATTTTTGGATCTAAACCATAACAGGACCAAGAATCTGAGCTCTAGCTACTCAAAGCATGGTCCAAGGAGGGCAGCGGCCCCACTGGGAGCATGTTAGAAATGCAGACCGGGACTAATGACTCAGGACCTGCTTCGCATCAGGCTGAGTTTGAGGAGCACAGCACTTGGCCCGCCTCCTAGGAGAGGGCGGGGGGGGGGGGACTTGGGAGCCTCTGAATACCTCCCTGTGCAAGTTGTTAGCCAGCAATGTTTATTCATGACTCTCCCCCCCCCGAAGTAAAACTTACATAGAATGAAAGATACATCTTAACTGTAACTTTGAGTTTTAACAAACACATCTACTGATGTAACTCAGACCTCATCCAGGTAGAAGACACCACTAACAACCCAAAAAGTTCCCTCATGCCTGTTCCCAGTCAGTCCCTGCCCCTGGCTTGAGAGGCAACCGCTGTTTTGATTTTTCTCCACCCCACGTTGTTGTACCCAGTTTAGAACTCCATGTGAACCTGTGTGTGGATAACACAGCATAATGCTCTTGAGTTCATCTACGTGATTGTGCACCTAAGTAATGTTTTTTTTTTTTCTTGTTGAGTCATATCACACATCACAGGTACTTATTCTCTAGGTTGTTTCTATTGTTACTGTGTTAAAGCTGTTATGAACATTCCTGTGTCAGTCTTTTTGTAAACATGTGTTTACATTGTTGGGTAAATATTGCTAGGTCATAAGGTAGTTATTATGTTTAATTTTTGTAGTTTGTGGTACTGAGGATTGAACCCAGGGCTTCTGCACTGAGCTACAGCCCTACCCCTCTCGTACAATTTTTTACTTTGAGAGAAGGTTTAAGTTGTGAAGTTGCCCAGGCAAGGCTCAAACTTGTGATCCTCCTGCCTCAGCCTCCCAGAGTGCTGGGATTACGTGTGCACCACCACACCTGGTTGTTATGTTTAGTTTTATAAGAAACCACTAGAACCTTTTCCAGAGTGCTTGTACCATTTTGTACTTTTACTGACTGTATTAGTCAGCTATGGCAGTTCTATCAAAATGCCACAGACAATGGTTTAACACACTCCCGCCGGCTGTAACCACATCGGTGGTAAATGCACGACTGTCCCGTCAGGCGGGCAGCTTGTATCACTCACAGTACAAGGGCTACAGTCAGGCAGGTACCACCAGTGGTTTAAGCCACCAGCAGGAGACATTGGGATTACGGCCCTGTGGTGAACATGTTAGACAGCAGATGCTCACTTTCTCAAAATTCTGGGGATTGGAAGTCTGAGATCAGGGTGCCAGGGTGAGTGCTGTCTTCCTGGTTTGTAGGAAGCTGCTGTCATGGGACCTTTGTGTGTGAGTGGGGAGAGATGGGGGTAGAAAGAAAGAGGGGGAGGGGAGAGAGGAGAAGCAGGTTCGTGGTGTCTCTTCTTGTGAGGACACTAAACCTGTAAGATCCCGGCCCAACACTTACGGTTCTATTTGTCCTTAACCTTAACAGTTTCAAACTCAACACAGCCAAGCTGGGGGTTAGGACATCAATACAGGACTTTGGGAGAGACCAAAACACTTAGTTCCGACAATGTGTCAAGGTTCCAGCTAACATCCCTGCTACTATTCAATTTTGTCAGAATTTTCAATTTTATTCATTTTTATAGATCTATGTATATATCTGTCACTGTAGGTTTTTTTTTCTGCATTTCCCTGATGACTAACGATGTTGGTGATCTTTTTTATTTTGCTTATACACAACGTGAAACATAAGAGTTACAATCTTCACCATTTTAAACATCAAATACATTCAGAATATCGTACAACCATCACCACCACCCATCTCTGTAACTATTTTCATCTTGGAGAACCGAAACTGCAAACCTATTAAATAATAACTCCTCATACCTCCCATTCCCCAGTCCTGAAAGCCACCATTCTACTTTCTGTGTCTGTGACTACTGACTGCTCTAGGGCCCTCTTATAAGTGAGCCCATATATTGGCTGTCTTTTGTTAACTAGCTTATTTCACTTAACGAAATCTCCCCGAGGTTCATCCATGTTGTAGAATATGTCCAGCTTTTCTTTGTCTCTCCTCCCCTGCCATCCCTCAGAGTTCCCTTCATTTTAAAGCGTAAGTCTTCCATTACACATGCAGTGCACATGCATTTACCTGTTGATGGGTTCTCAAGATGCTTCCACATTTCAGCTATTGTTACTAGCACTGCTGCACATGTGGGGGTTCGAATGTCTCTTGCAGTGTACAATGTCTCACAGTTCTTTTGGGTGTATACTTGGAAGTGGGATTGCTGGATCATATGGTAATTCTGTTTATAATTTTTTGAGGAACTGCCATATTGTTTAACACAGTGGTTACATCATTTTTAAAATTTCCTGCCACTGTACTAGTCTCCTTTATTTTTTATTTTTTTTATTTTTATTTTTGGCAGTACTGGGGATCGAACTCAGGACCCTGTGCTTGTTAGGCAGGCACTTATTCCACTGAGCTATATCCCCAGCACTCTAGTCTCCTTTAAATTGCCATTACAAAATACTCGAGGTCAGGCACTTACAAAGAAAAGAGGTTGATTTAGTTCAGGGTCCTGGAGCCTGAAGGTCCACACAGCATGGCTCTGGTAAGGGACCTTCGGCAGTGTCACCTCATGGCAAACAGCATTGCAAGGGTTGCTGGGAATTCCTGTGGGTGGAAGAGATCACATCACCAGGCTGGAAGCCAAGGAGGTGGGAAGGGGCTGGGCTTGTTCTTCCTAACAATCTTGTAGTAAGAGCTAACTCAGGGCTCCTAAGAGAGCTACCTCAGGCCCTCCTTAGGGCACATCCTCAGTGACCTAAAGACCTTTCAACAGGTCCTGCCTTTTAGAGGTTCTGCACTACCTCTCACACTGCTCAACCGGGAGTAAACTTTCAGTATGTGGACACTTGAGGGGCAAACTCAGACTGCGTCCAAACCGAAGCCCCAGTGGTGCCCACACATTCCAAGTACTTCCTCACCAATGCTTACTAGTTGCTGGGGTGGGACTGTGGGCTTGAGCGTTCTAGGCCGGTGCTCCACCGTGCAGCTGTGCCCCACTCCTCACAGGATTTATCATAACAGCCGTCCTAATGTTTGCGCGGTGCTGTCTCGCTGTGGTTTTCATGTGCCTCTTCCGAAAAGGCTGTTCTTTTCCTACTGAATGATCTTGGCGCTCTTGCCAAAAGTTATTTGACCATATATGCGAGGATTTATTTCTGAGCTTTCCAGCCTAGTCTACTGCTCTGCACGTCTGTCTTTGTGCCAGGACCTCATTGTTCTGATTACAGAGACTTTGTAGTAAGCTTTGAAATCCAAAAAATATGAGCCTTACCAGCTTTGTTCTTTTCCCAGATTATTCTGGCTCTCTGTGGTCCCTTATGATTCCACATGTGTTTTAGGATGGGCTTTTCTATTTCTGAAAAAAGACTGTTGCAAATTTGATAGGGATTTCGTTGACATTGTGGGTTGATTTAAGTAATATTTATTGACGTCTTAAACAAAATTAAGACTTCTGATCTGTGAATACGGAAAGTGTCTCTGTTTATTTATGTTTTCTTCCATTCCTTTCAGCAATGTCTTGTAGTTTTCATTGTCCCAGTCTTTTACCTTTTCAGTTAAATTCCTAAGTATTTTAAGCTTTTCTTTGCAATTGTATATGAAACTGGTTTAGTGATTTTCTTTTCAGGTTGTTTATTGTTGGCATGTAGAAATGCAAGTGATGTTTGTGTGTTGGCTTTATATTCTGCTGCTTTGCTGAATTCTTTTTTTTTTTTTTTTTGTCTTTTTGAGACAGGGTCTCCCTATGCAGGTCAGGCAGGCCTGAGCTCCTTTTGTAGCCCAGGCTGGTCTCAGACTCGTGATGATTCTCCTGCCTCAGCCTCCCGAGTGCTGGCATTACAGGCATGAGCCACCATGCCTGGCTGAATTTATTTTTAAATTAATTACTAATTTTAAATTAATTATTAATTATTTAAATTAATTATTTTTATTAGTATATCTTTCAACACACAGTGATTATATTCAGCTGGGGATGGGTGCACACACATATCACAATTTGATGATTTTTACTTCCCATATCCCGTCCTCCCCTCTCCCTCCATCCTGAGATCTTCCCATCTCTACCAAGACCATCTCACTGGTTCTTAACAGGGTTTATTATTTTGTTCTTTAAATAGGTTACATTTGGATCTCTCATAATGTGATATTTAAACTTTTGTGAATGACTTATTTCCCTCAGCACTGTGGTCCTCAAGACCCATCCATTTTGCTAGAAATGACGCAAAATTATCCTTTTTTATGGCTGAGTAGTACTTCATTGCATATCTGCTTCCGTGATTTACCTATTGTGAGTTTTATGGCTGTAAAAAAGAGTATCTATGCACCACTATAGTACGATACATTCATTTATTACCTCTAGCAGTTTTTTGTAGAATTTTTAAGATTTTCTGCATATAAGGTTATATAATCTGTGAACAGAGATAATTTACTTTCTTTTAAACCTGGATGACTTTTACTGCTTTTTCTTGCCTAACTGGTTTAGTTGAAACTTCCAGTATGGCGGTGAACAGGAGTGGTGAGAACAGGCATCTTTGTCTTCTTCCTAGTTATGGGGCAAAGCTCTCAGTCTTTGCCCATCAGGCATGAAGTCTGCTATGGGGTTTTCACGTACTAATTTCGTTGAGGAACTAGTCTTCTCTTCCTAGTTTGTTAAGTGGCTTTTTTACATCAAGAAAGGTGTTGACTTTTGTCAAATGTGTTTTTCTGCATTGATTGAGATGCTCACGAATTCTCCACCTCCACTCTGTTAATGTGGTGGAGTGCACTGACCAGTTTTCATGTGTCGAGCCATCCTTGTATTCCAGGAATAAATGTCACATGGCCGTGTGCATAGTCCTTTTGCTGTCCCGCTGAATTTTGTTTGCTTGTGTTTTGTTGAGGATTTTTGCATAAATGTTTGTAAGGGATATTGGTCTTTAGCTTCTTTGCAGTACCTCCGCTGGCTGGCCTGGCTTTAGTATCCAGGTAATGCTGGAACCACAGGATGAGTTAGGAAATATTCCCAGATTCTCAACTGTGTGAAATAATTTTAGAAAGAATGTGGTGTTCGCTCTTTTAATGTTTCGTAGAATTCACCAGTGAAGCCATCTGGTCTAGGGTTTTTCTTTGTTGGAAGAGTTTTGATTACTCATTCAATACCCTTACTAGTGAAAGGTCAATTCAAATTTTCTATTTTTTTATGATATAGTCTCAGTAAGTTTTGTGTTTCTAGGAATTTATTCATTTCATCTAAATTATCCAGTTTGTTTGTATATAATTATTCATAGTACAGGGCACAGAGCCTGCCTGGCAAGTGCAAGGTCCTGAGTTCGATTCCAGGTACTAAAACAAAACAAAACAAACAGAAAAACCCCTATGGGCATGAGTGGGCATAGTACAGTACTATCTCATAATCTTTTTTATTTCCACAGAATTTGCAGCAATGCCCTCACTTCTGTTTCTGATCTTATATGATCTTAGCCTTCCCCCTTTTTTTCTTAGTCCATCAAGCTAAAAGTTTGTCAATTTTGTTGATCTTGTCAAAGAATCAGCTTTTGCTTCCACTGGTTTTTCTATATTGTTTTTCTGTTCTTCATCTCTGTTCTCATTTTTATTGTTTCCTTCCTTTGGTTGATTTTGAGTTTAGTTTTCTCTTTCTAGTGCCACCGTTTGCAAAGTTAGATTCCTGACTTGAGATCTCCCTGATGGTTAATGTAATATAAAAGTCACAGACTCTCATGGTAAAGCACCCTGGTAGGCTGAATTTTGCAAATGAAGGGACTTCAGGAGCAGTGGATGTGCTGAGTATGTCTTCATCTGCATTCTGGACAGGCCACGTAAGGAAACAATTGTCTACCTGTAGTATCTTCCCTGAGTTTCCACTGACCTAACACCTGGCAGAAAGAGAGGCTGAGGTCTGTCCACACACCTGGAAAGATCTGTCTCACACTGTTCCCATTCAATATTCTTAAGAGAAACATTCACAAATCATTGCTCATGGTCATACAGACTTCTGAGGCCACTAAGTTCCATTAAAATTCATTTTGGGGCTGAGGATATAGCTCAGTGGAATAAGCGCTTGCCTGGCAAGCGCAGGGTCCTGAGTTCGATCCCCAGTACCACACAAAAAAATAAATAAATAAAATAAATAACACTGCTTAATTTAAAAAAAAAAAAATTCATTTTAACTTTTCAAAATTGTCTATACCCCATATGCTCCTCGTCCCCTATGGAAACCGGGTGTTTAAAAAGATTCTGAATCGGGTCGGGCTGCCGCTGTATGTGCAGTAACTGCATACTTTCCCTCCTGTTTAATCTTTATCAGTTTATTCCAGTGAGCCTTTTGGGGGCAGAGCAAAATTTCCTTTTGCCCCCATATTAGTGTTTATAGCTGTAATTTCTTCCCTTAGCACTGTTTTTCTATATCTCATAATTTTGTTTGTTTGTTTGTTTTTTGGTTTGTTTTTGGTTTTTTTTTTTGAGCCAGAGTCTCGCGGTGCAGTTCAGGCTGGGCTTGAGCTCACTTTGTAGCCCAGGCTGGCCTTGAACTCGCAACGATCCTCCTGCCTCAGCCTCCCAAGTGCTGGGATGACAGGCGTGCACCACTATGCCCGGTTTATAGCTCATAAATTTTGCTGTGTTGCGTTTTCATTTTTTTATCTAAGTCTTTTCTCGTGATTTCTTCTTGAATCCATTGGTTGCTTACGAATGTGTGGTTCGATTTCCACAAATTAGTGAATTTTCTTGCTTTGTTACTGATTTCGAACATCATCCTATTGTGGTTGGGGGATGGAAAAAGGTATATTTGTAGGAGACATATGTGGACGTGTTACCTTTTTGAATACACTGAGATTTAATTCGGGGTTGGCCCCTGATGGAAGTAACGTAGGCGTAGGGCTGGGCGTGAGTGGGCGGCCAACTTTTCACCAGGGGCTCCCAGCTGCAAGTCCTTCACGTTCTTTTTCCCAGGAGAGGAGGAGCAGCCGCTTTCCTGTGGGAGCCGAGACAGGAGAGGAAGCGCCACGCCTCTGGCTGGAGGTGGCCTCCTGATACAATCTGGGTAGCTGAAGCGGACTTCTGCCCATTACTACCTGTTTGCTCCTGAGAAATGCCCCGTTCTCGTTTGTAAAAGAGAAATTACAACACCAACCTTCCCAAATCCGAGGTTAGTGGTTCAGTGCTCCTAGACCCTGCAGGAGGCGGGGTTGACTCGT
>PVLD010033062.1:0-14036 GCA_004027595.1 Dinomys branickii
CTGTTGTTGAGAGGATTAATTGTCTGACTAAATTTGCATGTCTGTATATGGGTTCATATATTTACACTTCGAAGATATCAATGGATAAAGCAATAACCACTGTTGAGACCATGTCACCTTGTCTATAGATTAGTTGTGATTGTACTATTTTTTATGCTAATTGGTGTCTGTTTGTCAATATGTTTTTGTACTTTTATTTTTTTTAATAAAAAAAATAAATAAATAAACCTTGGAAATGTAACCTAAAAAAAAAAAAATTAGCTGCTGATGCTACTGCTGGTATACTGTAAAAACTCAATGTCAGTTGCCATGACTACTCCAATCACTAGTGCTGTTACAGCAATAGCACCCTGCCACACTGTGGCTATGGCCACCAAGCTATGACTGACTGGCTCAGGGACAAGGCTTGAGACTGAGGAAGGCACAGGCTGGGGCCATGAGTTTTGGCCCTCAAAATTCATTGCGAGGTTAAAAAGCCTCGTTCTGGCGTAACGCCTGAACAACTCTGCATGGGAGGCAGAGCTGGGGACAAGACAGTGAGCTAGAGACTCATTGTCAGGCCTGCTCCTTGCCTTGGTGACCTTGGGTTCCATATTGGAGTGTGGGGTTGGAATTCTGGAAGTGCCTTCACTTCCTGTCTAGGCAGTCTTGGTCTGGAGGCCTGGGCCTGGGAGGAGACCAGCAGAGACAGAGACTCCTGGGGAAGCTTCATACCTGCCTGTGCCAGCCATGCTTGCCTTTGTCCATATTCGAGTGTGGCCAATTGAGAATCTTCCTTTCTTGAGCACACTCATGAGAAAATTGCACCCCAAAAAGGTTACCCTGGCCCTCCCTTCTGCTTCTCTGCAAGCTCTCATGCACTGGAGTTCCACCTTCCACGCCAATATCCCATCACTTCCTCAAGCTGCCATCAGTCAGTGAATCCCCTCTGGACTGAGTTATGGCATCCCTCCGTAGCTCTAGTCAGCTAAATCCAACCATGTTTGCCCATTTAATCAGTACTGCCTGTGTAGTCTAATACCCCAAAGGTAATGGTTTTGCATTTGCCACCCCTGATAGCATTTTTAAAGGAAGATTTGCAATGTGGTAGGATCCAAAGTACCTGAAGAGGATTCGATTTTTTAAAAACGTAAGAAGTTGGCACTTTGAAGTATAACTTAAATATAATAAAAGACAGATGTTAAGTGTATAGTTTGATAAATTCTGACAATTGTGTACGCCCATATAATTATTTTCTAATCAAGTTATGGAATGTTTCCATCACCCTGGGAGGTTCCTTTTTCCAGTCTATCTTCTTGTCCCTCCAAATGCAACTACTAATTTTTATTATGAAAGATGTAGTTTTCCCTGTTGTAGGATTTCTTAATGAGTTATTATTTTTGTCTAACATAGTTGCTCAACATAATGCTTTTGAGATTCACCTATGTCATTGTATGTATCTTAATTTCTTGTGCATTAGCACAGTAGAATGTAATGGGTTACTACTGTTATGAATATAGAATAATTCACCTGTAGAAGGACACTGGGGTTATTTCTTGTTTTGGGCTGTTATGAACAAAGCTGCTGAGAATGTGTTTCTATAAGTGTTTTGGGTATATGTTTTTATTTCTTTTGGATAAATCCCTAGGAGTGGAATTCCTTAGTCCTAGGTAGGTATGTATCTAACTTTATAAGAAACTCCCCAAGTGTCTTCCAAAGTTGTAACATCTTAAACTTGCTGTAGCAATTCATGAGAGTTCCAGTTGCTCCCCATCTGTGCTGACACTTGCTGTTGTCACTAGATGGACCTCTGCCCATTGTAAACAAGGGAAGGAGGTAATGATGGGAGCAGAGCTGTGTATTTATTCACTTGGTGCTGTTTAGTATTTTGATGAAGATAGGTACTAGGTCAGTTGTTGATAGCAAGAGGATAAGGCAGAAGGAAGTCTGAATAGAGGAGGTATAAACGGTCATTGCCTGGAAGAACAGAGCAGGTTGGCTAGAAAGATACGGCAGGGTCACCAGGCAGGTGTGAAGGACAGTGGTGACCATGAGTTTAAAATAACCAAACATGTAGGTATGTGAGATCACCCAGTGTACTCAGGGACCAATTGTGCATATAGATAGAGATGGAAAGAGTTCAGTTCATCCAGGATTTGGATGTTTCCCCAAAGGCATTACTAAAGTTTAGAGAAGTAAAGGAACTTATAGTATTGATGACAAAATGACAAAAACAGTGGACTATGGGACCTACGATGAAAAGGAGACACGAAAATGGAGGAGATAATGGCTGAAAATCAAGTAGAAGAGGCAGTGGACAGGCAGCCCTGAGGAAAGATCAGGCGTGGTGGGAGCAGCTGGGCAAAATTTGAGGTTGTGGTCAAGTCTCTGTATGTGTGAAATGGAGGAAAAACAGTGTTAAAGATGATTATATGAGAGAAAGCATGTGGCCCAAAAACTTAAACTCTGTGCCAAGGTTTGTTTTTCACTGGACTTCCAGCTTCCTGAAGGCAGGAACTATGCCTCAGAGATCCCTGTCCCTGCCATGGCGCCCGTGAGTGCTAGGAATAAAGAGGAATGAATGACTTTCCTTTGAGGATTTAGGCTCTGTGATAATTTTCTGGACTCTCTAATATAGAAAAGAACCTGCCACTTAATATTCTTGTATAAAGAATATTGTACACTAGATTCTTGTACACAGAATAACCTATTGCCCCCAAATTGGAGAGACTGACTGAAGAATACAGTGAACCATAACTCACCAGAGCAGGAAGCCATGAGGGGACCCCTGCAGAACTGCTGCTGGGTGGTTATAGGAGCCTGTCCAG
This sequence comes from Dinomys branickii, assembly GCA_004027595.1. Classification (NCBI taxonomy): domain Eukaryota; kingdom Metazoa; phylum Chordata; class Mammalia; order Rodentia; family Dinomyidae; genus Dinomys; species Dinomys branickii. The sequence goes on from PVLD010033062.1 coordinate 2,808, forward strand.
ACCTTGTTACAGTCCAGAGGAGTTTATAATTGTAATCTCAGGGAAAGTTGGTGCAATCCTTGCAAGTAAATTCTATTTTGTTTTGTGGTACTGGGGATCGAACTCAGGACCTTGCACTTGCCAGGCAGGCACTTATTCCACTGAGCTATGTCCCCAGCCAGCAAGTAAGTTCTAACTTACCACTTCCAATGCAACTCATGGCAAGAATAAAGAGACAAAGACATGTCGGCAGTTGTGGGGAGCCCAGGGGGGTCCCAAGGCCAGTGGGACAAAGGCCAACTGGAACAAATGCCACAACCCAAGGCTGCACCTGGGTTTTATTAATTCATGAAGAAGGAAGTGGCTCAGGATTGAGTAACTGTGAGAGTGGCGGGAGGTATGTGAGTGCTGTGTGAGCTGGGCTGGGTAGGGGGCACAATGGCACCTCTGCAATATGCAGAGAGAAGCATGCAGAAAGTACCGGATTCCAGTAACAAGTTTAGAAGGATCTGCATAGCACAGGTTGGGGAAGTATCTTGTGTTCTGGGTCAGCTGCTTCAGCTCTGATGTCTGGCGTTAACTGCCCTGAGACCTCACTGCGTCTTTCTTGGAGCTCAATCCCAGCCAACAGTGCAGTGTCTATCTCACACTTAGTAGGAGGGAGCTGTAGGTGAGGCTTCACAGACTGTCTCTTTGCTTCAGAGGCTACATATTGGCTGGGCTGGACCCATTTGCATTGCTTAAAGCTACTTGAGGAGGTAGAGCATTCCCCTAGCCACTCTGCATATCCGCACACAGTAGGTCACAGTTGGATCAGAATGGAGGCAAATTGTCTTCTTTTAAGGGGAGCTGTCCTGGTGATCCTGCACAGGTAGGGAAGTGGGAACTTTATATTTGGGGAAAGTTTATGAGCTTTTATTTGGGGAAACACCCAAATCATGGATGAGCTGAACTCTTTCCTTCTCTGTATGCACAATCAGAGTCCTGGGCATGCTGGGTGAGCTCACATATCACACTGGTGAACTGCTGGAGGCTGGGTGTGGACACACACCTGACAGATGAAACTCCATGGGGCACCCATCGTCAGAGGCCTCCTGCACGTCTAGAGTTTTACTTCCACCAAATTCTGACAAGGAATATTGGAGAAAAATCCCCTCATGTTTCTGCAAAGGCAAGGGAAAGGGAACGATTTTAAAAATAGACTAGAACATTTTATTCTTTCTAACAAGATATGCTTTGAGGAGAAACTGTTTGGCTAGAGCCTAACCTGCTGGGATTTAATCAGACTCTAGTGACCGAATCGAGAGAAATACCCAACCCTACCCTCTGTACCCATTCTGTTCTACCTCAGGAGAGGAACCCAGGGAGCACTTGTGAAGTTCACAGTCCGGAAGCTCATGCTCACCAAAAGATTTAGATCTGATTCTAGGCTTATAGAAGACTTCCCCTCCCCAGATGTCTTACCTCTGCACACTAAAGGTCTATTTGTGGTCGTTCCTTTTACCTACTATCTCATGTGTGGCTATTAAGAAAAAATTACAAGTCATACTAAAAAGCAAAAGACCAACTAATCAATGAGCCAAGCAGCCAATAATCAACCAAGCAATAAACACAGTTTGAAAAGACAGCAAGTGTTAGAACTAGACTCAGACAGGGCAAGGATGTTTAGGAAGTGACCAGACTGGGGCTGAAGACAGCTACAATTCATATGCTAAGGACTGTGATTAAAGAAGTAGATAACATGCAAGAACAGGTGAGCAGTGTAAGTAGAAAGGTGGAAATTCTAAGACAACCAACAAGATGCCGGGTTTGGTGGCACACGCGCCTGTAACTCCCAATATTTGGGAGGCTGAGGCAGGAGGATCATGGCGAATTCAAGGCCACCCTGGGCTACCAGGTGAGCTTAAGGCCAACCTGAACTGCCTAGTGAGCCCTGTCTCAAAAAAACAAACAAACAAACAAGAAAAGCTTGATGCAAAAAACATTGATAGAAATAAAGAATGTTTTCATGGCTCATTAGTGGAGTGGACACAGCCTGAGGAAAGAAACTCTGAGCTCAAGGTTATCTCCATGGAAACCCCTCAATTTGAAAGGCAGGGCTGGGGATGCAGCTCAACGGCAAAAGCATCTGTCTCGCAAGTGCAAGGTCCTGAGTTTGGTCCCCCATACCAAAAAAAAAAAAAAAAAAAAAAAATGGAAGGCAAACAGAAAAGAGATTGAAAGATACAGAATGGAATATACAGAATAGAACTGTGAGAAACTGACCAAAGGTATAACATACATATAATGGGAATTTCAGAAGGAGAAGAGAGAAAAGGAACAGAAGAAATAGTTGGAAAATAATGACAGGGAATTCCTCCAAGTTAATGTCACACACCAAATCACAGATCCAGGAAGCTCAGAGAACATCCAGGAGGGTAAGTGTGGAAACAAACCACTCCTTTCCAAAATGCAGAAAATTAAAGATAAGCCAAGCATGGCAGCACATGCTATTGTCCCAGTTACTCAGGAGGCTGAGGCAGGAAGATCACTTGAGCCTAGGAATAAAGGTCAGCCTAGGCAACGTAATGAGACTTTGTCTCAAGATAAATAGAAAATAGAAAGAAATACAGAGAGAGAAGCCAGAGGGAGAAACACCTTACCTAAGAGGAACAAAGAGATGTGTTGCATCTAACTTCTCAAGACACCCTGCAAGCAAAAAGAGAAATATTTACAGGGAAAAACCCCACCAGCCTAGAATTCCTTACTGTATAAAATTATCCTTCAAAATTGAAAGAAAAATAAAGACACTCTCAAACAAAAATAGAAATAATTTATTGTGAGGAGACCCACTTTGTTAGAAATATTTTAAAAAGTTCTTTAGAAAGGAAGAAAATGGTACAGGTCAGAAACTTGGGTCTGTGTAAGTAAAGAAAAAGCACTGCACAATGCATAAGAGAAAAAAATAACAGTTTTTTTATTCTTAATTAGTATACCAAGTGATTTTCTTTGAAGTAATAACAATTATATTTATATATGTTTATATATGGTTTTGCATAATTGAAATGAATGACACAAATGATACAAGGAGGAAGTAATTAAAATTATTTTGTTATTATAAGGTACTCATACTACCTGCCAAGTGGTATGTTATTTGATTTTATTGTTTGCTTTTGTGGTACTGGGAATTGTGTCCAGGGACACTGTACCACCGAGCTACACTCGCAGTCCTGTTTACTTATTTATTTATTTATCTATTTATTTATAGTTTTAAATTTTGAGATTGAGTCTTGCTAAGGTACCCAGACTGACATCAAACTTGCAATCCTCCTGGTTCAGCCTCCCAAACTGCTGAGATTATAGGTATGTACCAACATGCCTGGCTTCGTGTTATTTGAAAGTGGACTTGGATTAGGTGGAAATGCATATGCAAACCCTAGAACAACCACAAAAATTATTTTTAAAAAGTATAACTGGTAATGCTGAGAAGATAGAAATTGAATCATATAAAATGCTCAATTAAAACTCATAAAAGGCAGCAAAAGAGAAGATAAAAATAGAATTAAATGACAAGAGCAATAAGCAGAAAACAGTAACAAACACCATAGTTATTAATCCAAATACATAAATAATTGACTTGAACATTGAAAGTCTAAACATATCATTTAAACAGCAGAGATTGTCAGAATGGATTTATGAAAAGAGAGTATGTTAGTCAGCTCTCTGTTCCTACAGCAAATACCCAAGATAACCAACCTCTGACGAGGAAAGGTTTACTTCAGATCACAGTTTTAAAGGTTTCAGTTGTCCGCTGGGTACATCATGGCAGGACTGTGGGGAGGAGCAAAGCCACTCACTTCATGGTTGAGAAGAGAGAAGGAAGAAGAGGCCAGCATCCCACAGTCCCTTGCAGAGCCCATCCCCAGGGACCCCAAGGCCTCCCACTGGGTCTTCTTATTAAAGTCTCCATGGCCTCCCAGTTGTACCATGCTGGGGACCAAGCTTTTAACAAGTGAGCATTTGGGAGACATTCCCTAGCCCGATAAGAGCAATGACTCAACTGTACGTCATCTGTGAGAAACCTACTTTAAAGATAGAAACACATGGAGCAAAAGTAAATGGGTGGAGAAAGATTATAACACTGATACTGAAAGAAAGAGAGCGTAGCCATATTAATTGCAAACCGCAGAACTCTGACAATGAGAGTTATCTAGCATAAAAAGAAATATTATATATTGATAAAGGGATCAATTCTACAAGACATAAGCCTTAGTATGTATGTGCTTAATAACAGAACGTTAAAAGATACGAGGCAAAAACTGTTAGAATTTCAAGGAGAAATACATATATCTACAGTTATAGTTAGTAACGTCAGTGTCCTTCTCTCCAAAATGGATTATCCAGGAGGTAGAAAATCAGAAAGGATCTAGTCAAACTCAACAACATCATCAGTGACTGGACAGACTTGAGGCAGGAAGATCAGAGCGAGTTTAAGACCAGCCTGGGTCACATAGTGCGTCCAAGACCAGTGTGTATTACCTAGTGAGACCCTGTCTCAGAAGACCAACCAGCCAACCAATCAACCAATTGACAAACAAAAACCAAAACTGGATATAATGAACATCTACAGAAAACTTCATCTAAGAACAGAATGCATATTCTTCCCAAGTTCACGTGGAACATTCACCAACACAGACCACACTCTGGGCCATGGAATACATTTCACCACATTTAAAAGAGGAGAAATGATACGGTGATAATTCCCATACTATAATGAATTAAACTAGAAGTCAATAAAACAGACAGACTTTCAGAAAATCCCAAAGTACTTGGAGATTAAACAATGCACTTCTAAGTAACACAGGGGTCAAAGAAGAAATCTCCAGAGAAATTAAAAAAATATTTTTAATGCAAAAAAATAGTTCATCAAAATTTGTACACTCTAGATAATGCAGGGCCAAAGGGGAAATTTATAACATTGAATGCATCATAGTAGAAAAGAAGAAAGATCTAAAATCATTTATCTAAGGTCCTACCAAGAAACTAGAAAAAAGAAGAGCAAATTAAGTCCACAGTAAGCAGAAGAAAAGAAATAATAAAAATTAAGATTATAAATCAGTGAAACTGAAAATATGCAGTCTAAAGAGAAAATAAACAAAAATCGAAAGCTGGTGCTCTGAGATCCCTAAAACTGGCAAGTTTCTATTGGGATTAAGGAAAGAGGGAGGGAGGGGGAGAAAGAGAGACAGAGAGAGAGAGACACAGAGTCAGAGAGAGACAGGTTTATCAAGACCGAAAGAGGACAGGGCTGGGGATTTAGCTTAGTACTGCAGTCCCTACCTGGCAAGCATGAGGTCCTGAGTTCAATCCCTGGTACACACAGAAAAGAGGGGACATAACTACAGAACCCAGAGACATTAAAAAGATAATAAAGAAATACTATGGACAATTATGTTCCTATGAATTGATAGCTTAGAAAAAATAGGCCAATCCTCTTAAATTAAGACACAATCTGCCAGAACTTACAGAAGAAGAAATAGATAATCGGAATAGGCCTGTCTTGGTTACTTTTTTTGCTGCTGAGACACAATACCTGACATTCACAACTTAAAGGAGGGAAAGTTGATCTGGGCTCACAGTCTACAGAAGTTTCATTCAGTCAGTGGTCAGCTGACTCCAAGGTGTGGCAGTGTGGCAGGAGGGTTGGCGGAGGAGAGCTGCTTTGGGCATGGCTGCAGGAAGTGTATGGAGAGATGGAGGTGAGGGGGGAGACAGACCTTCCCAGGCCACACTCCCAGTGACCCGCCTCCGCTGACCACCCTTCACTTCCTGTCTTAGTTACTTTTCTCATTTGTCTTCTGACAAAAGTAACGCTTGTGCTAAAGTGTCACGTTTTTGGTAGCATATTCTAATCTCCTTTACTTCATTACCAATAAAATTTTATCAAGTCATGCTTATTTTGCATTTTATTATAGCTCATCAACTCTCATTACCGTATTTCAGTGAGGAGAGCGGATGGGACAAGTGCCCAACAGCAGCCCCAAACCTACTTCCTTGTCACAAAGTGCGAACACTGTAATTAGACTTGAACACTGAGGTTCTAGTTTAGAAAAAAATAATTCATACACTAACATCTTTTGTCTTAAAAGAAAAACAGACAGCATATGTGCTATAGGTTTGCCATCACTGCATACCATTCCGTTGTGTGACTATACTATTGATTATGATATAAATTTGTATTTTATTCCAACTTTTGGAATTGAAATTATGAACATTACTTCTAGTGGCCTAATTGTACCTGTGTCTCAGTAATCATATGCGTGCATTTCTCTGGGTATGTACCTTGGAATGGGCTTGTTGGATCCTAGGATTGTCGGCAACTAAGGGAGAAGGGGATGTAAAAGAAGTGAGATGCGTTAATGGAGAGGTATCGACTCCCCACAATGAATGCAGTCATTATATACTACAGGCATGTACTAGTAAAAGTTTGTTTAAAATGTTAAAAAAGCAGTTGAACCAATTGAGAGGCCCTGGGTAGTACACAGGAGTACAAGTTGCTCCATTTACTTAGTCAAATTTTAGCGCAGCGGCAAGCAGAAACGCTGAAATGACGCCCAGAATTTGGAGGCAGATTTATTTATGTCAATGGGTACTGACTGGGACCACTCCCCAAATATCACCCTCTGATCTCTGATGGTCTAGGGTTTATATTGGAGAAGTAAGCAGGAAGTACAGAGGCAGAATGGCTTGTCAACTGAGGATCCGTTTATACAGTCTCCATCATAGCGACCAGTGGTTTCGAAGAGAAAGAAGCAACCAGATCTGGAACAGGAACTATTACCTGGGAAACTAAGAAACTGAAATATAGTGGTGTGTGTCTGTCCGGGGAGGTGGGGCGGGGCACATTTTCTGCTACAATTCCCCCTCTCTTTTAGTTTCCCTGGCAAATCTTTGCTGCGCATATTACATGCGGTCTTTTGAGCTAAGGCCCAACTAGAATTTAGGGCTGTCTGTTCTGTCACATTTCTCTGGCAAGGGAGTGAGGAAGTTAACATGATCCAGGAGAGTGTCCAGTGTGTCTTGGACATCCAATCTTGGTCAAGTGATTGATTGTTCTATTCTCTTGAAGCAACCATCCATACAGTTTAAGGCAAAACAAAACGAAAACAAACAAAAAACAGCTAGTAGGGGGAGGGAGAGCAAGGACTTGGGTAAGCAGAATCTAGGTCAAGTAACAAAAGCTACAGCTAGCAGCGGGCAGGGAAGCCAGGGCTGGGGAAAACAGCCTGAAAAGACACAAAGATCCAGGGAATAATCCTGTGAACAGCGCCCTCAGGCTTCAGTCCCGCGAACATTGTCTCTTCAGAGTGAGCCTGGGAGGAGCTGTCTGAGTAAATTTTTCAGCGGATCTAAGGCTGGATGAAACTAGAGGTAGTTAATATGTACCTGGGTTATATGTGTGTGCAGGGATGTCTACAGACATAGCTGGTCTTTTACCTGGTTACACGCTGCTTTTTTAAAAAACTTTTTTTTAGAGCTTTGTGGCCTACATGCTTTATGTAGTTTTTATTTAATCTAGTTTTTGAGTTACCTCTGTTACAAAGCAAGCCTGTTGTCACTGCCAATGATCAAGCAATACTGGTCAATTGACTCATTTAGGGATGAGTTTTTATAGCAGGACCCTACGGACTTTCATTGTCTTCTCAGTACAGGTGGGGAATGGAAGGTTTGGGTCGGTAACACAGACTGAAGCCTGAGCTGGCTGCAGGGGTACCCATGCCAGCACAGCAGCTGGAGCTTGCCAAGCAAATGGTGGTGGCAGGTCTGGCTCTGATGGATGGGTGAGTGACCAAGTCCACTCTGCAGTTTCACCATGATTGCATTGAATCTATACAACAATTTTGGGAGTATGGCCATTTTCACAATGTTGGTTCTTTCTATCTATGAACAAGGAATATCCTTCCATTTTCTGAAATCCTCTTTGACCTCTTTTTTAGAGTACTGTAATTTTCACTGGATAGATCTTTTACTTCCTTTGTTAGATTGATTCCTAAGTATTTAATTTTTTTAGATGCTATTATGAAAGGTGTGGTTTCCCTAATTTCTCTCTGTCTGTTTATTGTTTATGCATAGGAATGCTATTGATTTTTTGAATGTTGACTTTGTATCCAGCTATGCTACTGAATTTGGTTATTAAATCTATAAAGCCTTTTGGTGGAGTTTTTGGGGTCTTCCATGTAGAGTATCATGTCCTCTGCAGATAATGATAATTTCACTTCTTCCTTTCCTGTCCTTATTCCTTTTATTTCTCTCTCTTGTCTAATTGCTCTGGCTAATGTTTCCAGAACTATGTTGAGTAGGAGTGGTGACAGTGGACATCCTTGTCTTGTTCCTGATTTTAAAGTGAAAACTTTCAGTTTTGTCCATTTAATATGATGTTGGCTGTTGGTTTGTTACAGATGGCTTTGATCAGATTGAGGTAAAGGCCATCTATTCCTATTTTCTCTAGGGTTTTTATCATGAATGCATGTTGGACTTTGATAAAAGCTTTTTCCGCATTTATTCAGATGATCATGTGGTTTTTGTCTTTGACTGTATTGATATGGTGTATTACATTAATTGATTTGCGTATATTGAACCATACCTGCATTCCTGGAATGAAATCCAACCTGGTCATGGTGTATAATTTTCTTTATGATTCATTGCATTCTATTTGCTAGTATTTTCTTGAGTATCTTTGCATCTACGTTCATGAGGGAGATTGGTCTATAGTTCTCTTTCTTGGTTGTCTTTCTCAGGTTTTGGTATCAGTATAATACTTGCCTCCAGAAATGAGTTAGGGAGAATCGCTTCCTTTTCAATTTCACTGAAGAGTTTGAGGAGTGTTGGCATTAAATCTTCTCTGAATATTTTATAGAATTCTGCTGTGAATCCATCAGGGCCCAGGCTTTTCTTTGTTGGTAAGTTTTTACTTACATTTTCAATCTCATTAATTGATATTGGGTTGTTCAGGATTTTTATATCTTCCTGATTCAACTTTGGTAATTCATATATATCTAGGAATCTATCCATTTCTTCTGAGTTTTCTATCCTATGGGAGTAACGATTTTCAAAGTAGGTATTAATGATCTTTTGAAGTTCTGTAGGATCTGTAGTGACTTAATCCTTTTCATTCCTCATTGCATGATTTTGAATTTTTTCCTTTCTTTTTTTGATAAGGTTGGCTGGGGTTTATCAATTTTATTTTTTCTTTCAAAGAACCAAATCTTTGATTCATTTATTTTTTGTAGTGTTTTCTTTGTCTCAATTGCATTAATTTCTGCCCTGATCTTTATAATCTCCTCCCTTCTTTGGGCTTTGGGCTTGACTTGTTCTTCTTTTTCTAAAAGTTTGAGGTGCAGCATTAGGCTATTTATTTGTTCTCTCTCTGCTTTCCTTATGTGTGAGTTCACCACTATAAATTTCCCTCTGAGCACTGCTTTCATTGCATCTCACAGATTCTGGTAGGTTGTATTTGCATTTTTGTTTGTTTGTAGGTATTTTTTAATTTCTTCTGTGACCCATTGGTTGTTCAGGAGGTTGTTGTCTAATTTGCAAGTGTTTATGGAGTTTTTGGAGTTCCTTCTGTCATTAATTTCCAATTTCTTTGCACTGTGGTCAGATAATATGCATGGGATAATTTCAATCCTTTTTCAATTAGGTATGTATGCTCTATAGGCTAGAATATGGTATATTTTAGAGAAAGTCCCATGTGCAGCTGAGAAAAATGTGTATTCTGATGTTGTGAGGTAGAACACTGTATACTAAGTCCATTTGTTCGCAGGTTTGGTTCAGGTCTGTTATTTCTTTGCTGATTTTTTGTCTAGTTGACCTGTCTCTTTGCGTCAAAGGAGTGTTTAGGTCCCCTATTACAATAGTGTTATTGATTATTTGGTTTTTCGTGTCTGTTAAGATTTGACTTATATAGTTTGGGGCTCCAATATTTGGTGCATACATGTTTAGGATTGTTATCTCTTCCTCTTGCAGTTTTCCCCTAACTAGTATGTAGTGACCTTCTTTATCTCTTTTGATTGTTTTCGGTTTGAAGATTATGTTGTCTGCAAACATAATAGCTACCCCTGCTTTTTTCTGGGAACCTGTTGCATGGAGAATTGTTTTCCAACCTTTGACTTTCAGTCTATGGATTTTCTTTTGTGTAAAGTGTGTTTCCTATATACAGCATATTGTGGGATTTTGTTTCTTAATCCACTCTGCCAGTCTGTTTCTTTTGATTGGTGAATTGAGGCCATTTACATTAATGGTTATAACTGATATATGTTGGCTTATCCTTGTCATGTTATTTACTTGCTGTTGGTTTCCTACTTTTGCCATCTGCTTAATTGCTTGCTCTGCTTGAGGGTTCCTTTCTATTGTTGTTCTTGAGATTGTGGTCTCTTTTTCTCTGTCTAGAATATCTTTTAGTACTTTTTGTAAGGTTGGTTTGGCACTCATGAAGTTCTTTAGTTGCTTTTTGTCATGGAAATATTTTATTTCTCCATTGAACTTGAAGGATAGTTTTGCAGGATACATCAGTCTGGGTTAGAAGCTGTTTTGTCTCAGAACCTCTAATATCTCGCTCCAAGCTCTTCTCAATTTCATGGTTTGTTTTGAGAAGTCTGCTGTGATTCTGATGGGCTTTTCTTTATAGGTGATGTGTTTCTTTTGTCTAGCAGCTTTTAATATTCTGTTGTTTTGCTGCATATCTGAGATCTTGATTATTATATATCTGGATGTGGCTTTATTTTGGTTATGGCTAGTTGGAGTTGTGTATGCCTCATTTACCTGCACATCAGAATCTTTTTCCACGCTTGGGAAATTTTCTGCTATTATTCTGCAAATATTCTTTTTAATGTCATTTGTGTTGCCTCCTGCTGTTTCATTGACTCCTATTACTTGGACATTATTTCTCTTTGCCTCGTCTTGGAGCTGTTGGAGTGATTTTTCCTAGAACCTTGATGATTTTAAGAGATCCTTCGTTTCATGATCGCTAGCCGCCATGTTGTCTTCAAGATCTGAAATTCTATCTTCAGCTTCATTCAAGTGGTTTTGCAAGCTTTCAGTGGAAGTTTTGATTTCCTGGAAATCTCTTTGAGTCTGTTTCATGAGTTCTTATTCAGTCCTAAATTGCTCATATAATGTTTCCATCTGTTGCCTATGTTCATCTATTTTTTTATGTTTCTTCTCTAGATGTGCAGAACATTTCTTTCATTATTATTGTCATTTCATTTTTTG
>PVLD010033063.1:0-14035 GCA_004027595.1 Dinomys branickii
AAAAGTACAAAAACATATTGACAAACAGACACCCATTATCATAGAAAATAGTACAATCACACCTAATCTATAGACAAGGTGATATGGTCTCAACAGTAGTTGTTGCTTTATCCATTGATATCTTCGAATTGTAGATGTATGGACCCATATACAGACATGCAAATTTAGTCAGACAGTTGATCCTCTCAACAACAGAAAAAAAAAAAGAAAAAGAAAACACAATAAAGCAGCAACAAGCGGTGTTTTTTTTTCTGTTGTTGTTGTTGTTGATGTTGTTGCTGTTGTTGATGTATGCCTGTTTTCTTTCTTGTCTTTGGATTTTTGAGGTCTGTTACTTTCAGGAGTAACACTGCTTTTGGCCAGGAGATGGCACACTGTTAATAGCTCTACTAATTACCAGCACATGAAATCCTATGTTAAGAGTGCATTTTTCTCTTTGAGACCATAATGTTAAGTGAAATAAATCAGACACACAAGTTTAAATATTACGTGGTTTCTTTTATATGAGAAACCCAAAATATAAATAAATTATAGACCAAAATGAAAAATAATGGGAAACAGGAAGACAGAGAAGGGGACCAAGAGATAGAAAATGGGAGAAGGAGAAAAGAAGGGGATAAAAAAGAATTAAGATGTGCTATGTACATGTACTGACTTCCCATAATGAATGTAATCATTATGTGCTGTAAACATACTAATAAAATTTAAAAATAAAAAAAGCAATGAAGAAAAGTATCTTTTTCTGTATTGTGTATCAGTTAAGTCTGGTTCGTGTGCCAGTAGATTCTAAGACACTGTGATCTTGACACTGTGATCTTTTGGTATATATCAGTCTATACATGTGGAAGTGAATGTCAGGCCTCCTTCTGTGCATATGTTGGCAAAGAAAAACTAGTGAATGATCTGAGGAGAGGCATCTCCAAAGTTGGCCATTAGTAACAAGAAGAACACAGAGGCCAATCTTGACCACCACCCAGATCTAGGACTTGGGCAAGAGAAGTTATACATGACCACTAGTCCAGAGATGAGCAAACAGGGATGTCTTTTTGTGTGCTTTTTGTGTCAGTTTGTTTCATTTTCTCAGAAAGAGGATGCTTTTTTATGTATTGTATGCTCTTTTCCTCACAGATATATCCTATTGTTTCAACTCCTGGATTCATCCTATGGCTACACTCAAATTGCAAATTAGGTCTCTTATGCAAAAAGGCAGAAAAGTGGTTAGAGGTATCGTATGTGTGTTTTATGACACAATCCTGACTTAAGTTCCCAATGTAAATTAAATCCAAGTGTAATGCACTCATGAATAAGATGGAGCCCCTTCTTTCGGGTGAATTTCTTTTTCTTGAGCCACCTCCTCATGAGTGGGACAGCTAGTGTTCAGAACTCACACAAACAAGAGCCTGGTCATCTTTACTTGGAGTCCTCAATCAGTGCTGCATCCCCACTGGTTCATGTGCCTGTTCAGGAGCTATTGGGTGAATTTGGACCACTTAGAGCTCAACAATCTTTCTCTATGCAGGACCTAAAGAAAATCAATCAAAATTTGGGTAGTTTTTCAGTTGATCCTAAAAAACGTATAGAAGCCTTCTGACATGTTGCTCACAGTAATAAGCTGTTTTGAAGGATGTCAACATTAAGACTTATTCTTGCAGATCCAGAAATGTCCTGAGTAATTTCAGGGACCAGACATTATGCTGATGTCTTGGTTACTTTTTTCTTGTTGCTGAGACAAAATACCCAACACCCAAAATGAAGGAAGGAAAGGTTTATTTACCTTACAGTTTTTGGATGTTTCAGTCCATAGTTGGCTGGTTCTGAGGCACAGTGGCACATGGCAGAGGGCAACAGTTCATGGCAGCAGTACATAGCAAAGCAACAAGCCCAAGAAAGGAGGAATGGCAGCCAGCAGTCTCTTTCTCTCCCTTACATATACAAACTATCGGCTGTAGGATATAGCTCTCACACCCATAATCCCAGCATTGGATCATGGATCAGTCATAAACCATAAAAGCCACTCCATAACTGCATGAGGATTTGGGGGGACATGCAGACACAAACTGTAACAGCTGATAACATATTTGCTCTAAACTGTGGATATCCTATACAGCCGTAAGCAGTCACTACAGATCTTCTAAATGATGTAATAATGATGTTGATGATATGTAGAATTAAATGTTTTATAATTCACAGAAGGGTTGAAAATGTGTAAAATCAAACCAGTAAATCGCACCACACTAGCTGCCATTGATCAGGGCCCAAATAAAACTTGACTACTTTCCTTAAACAACTAAAGGAGCTATTATGAAAGCATCCTGCTACTGACCCTCTCTCCTTTGAGGGTTGAGCTCAGAGACCAAATACTTCATTCCTGTAGACATTAGGAATATACTACAAAAGATATCTTTGGAACCCAAAGCTACCACTAATGACCCACTAAATGCTGCTAATTCTGATTTTTTAATAACTGGAATATAAAAGGAAAAAAGGAAACTAAAATTAAATGAGAATGAGATGAAAAGAAGCATGCAGAGCTTCTCACTGCATTACTGGGCAACTGAATGTCACCTCCCGACATCTTCCCCAGGGAGAATAAGCTGGTAAATATCAGGTCTTCCAACAGAAGGATCGCTGGAAGAGAAACTGCCCTCATACTATGTGTCCTCCTGAATCACCTTGCCTGAACTATGATGAAAGGGGACACTGGAAGGCTTACTGACTCGAGGATCAAAGGAGTCTGAATCCAGAGCCCCAGCTGTCCCTGGAATAAGGAGGCTCCAGTTGACCCCTAACCCAGTCATCGTTATCAGTGGTATAGAGCTTCAGGTAACACTGAATGTTTCAGGTTAGACCAAAAAGCTCCTGCAGTGGGGCTTCTTATTCTGTTCCTACCTTCTCTCGTAGACAATTGGCTTCTGGCTGTGGGCTTCAATGGCACTCCAGTGATGATACGCTTTTCTCCTCTTCTGTGTCTATAAAATAGTTTTGTCCTTACCTGTGCCTCCTTGGTAATGCCTAAATGTCCAAGATTTACTACTTGGCCAAGACTTATTAACAAAGATGGAGGCTCAGATTGTTTTCTGGGAGCCCCATAAATTTTATTGCTCTTCCTATTAAACTCCAGGTATGGGCCACTAATGTGGCTAAGAGAGCTTTACCACTATTCCAGTGGTGATTAAACTGAAATATCCTCACGCTTTCTGACTCTATAAATAGTGTTTTCCTTAGCCTGAAGCCTGCACAGGATTACAACTTTTAGTAAGTATTTTTTGTTGTTGTTATGGGCTTTTAGCACCTCATCAATCACCTCATAAAACCCCAATTTTAGCCATCACTAAGCCCAGTGAAGATTCTTGTTTAGTACGCTAACTCTGAGTATAAATGAGGTAGTTATTCTTACACCTCTAGTAGACTCTAACCCTTATCTGCTACTGGGCCAAGTCCTTCAAGTACTCAGTGGTTTATAGCCATAGCTTTTAATGATACCTTCATTTGCATCTCAGTAGCTCCTGGTCTCAATTTTTTTTTACCTTTGAGTGGACTGATGAGCTGTGTTCAGGGAGGAAAGCCCTTACCTGTACTGTCCTTCCTCCAGGATTCTGGGACAGTCCCCATATTCTAGAACAAGCTCTGTCGAGAAACTTAAATTATGTAACTTTGGCCACGTGTGGTGGTACATGCCTGTAATCCCAGCACTCAGGAGGCTGAGGCAGGAGGATCACCATGAGTTTAAGGCCAACTTGGGCTACTTAGTGAGTTCAAGGCCAGCCTGAAATACATAGTGAGACTCTGGCTCAACAAACAAACAAAAATTATTTAACCTTAGCAAATGACTGTTGTACAATATGGAGATGATCTTATTTGTTCTCCTTTTCTAACAGAAGCTTGAGATCATTTGGTAGAGACTTTAAATTTCCTGGCTGACAGAGATGATCAAGTTTCAAATTCTAAGGCCCAATTAATTTCCCCAAAAGTCCACTACTTAGGGTTTGTTTTAACCCTAGGGCATCAAATTCTTTCAACAGAGCATAAACACACTTTCTAAGCCTTCCAGTCCCTAACACCAGAAAACAACTTCATATTTTTCTAAGCTTAACTAGCTACTGTTGACTGTGAATCCCTGAGTATAGCCTAAACTCTTATATGAATCCCAAAAAGGAAATAATGAGCAAACTCACCTTTCCTAGAAGAAGGAACAAAAGGTCTATAATAAACTAAAAGCTTCTACCCTCAAAGCCCCTATTTTGGAATTGGAACTGCCATATCCTGAAAAACCTTTCAGGTTGTACATAACTGGGCTTTAAGAGTTAGCTTTAGGGGCCCTTATCTAGGCCTTAGGTTCTATTCAAAGTCCTATAGGATATTTATCAAAGTAGCTAGACAACATTAGCCCAAGGGTTATCGGGATATATCCAGAAAATAGCTTCTTCCATTCTTTTTATGGAAAAATCCCTTAAGATTACTTCAGATCTCCTTTGTCGATCTACATTCCTCAACAAGTGATGTCCCTATAAGGATTTAAAAGGTCTCACTGGCTCACAAACTCCAATTCTGTACACAATTAAGCTTTATTACTTAGTAATAATTGTCCTTCAGTGTCTACTGATGTTCTATACTCAATTCTGCTACTTTTCTTCCGGATCATGAGCTCAATCCATCTGATCAAGAGGAAAATAGTATTTAGGTTGCCGATGATTATCTTGATACTGTTAATCTGACTTTGTACTGGCCAATAGACCTGTAAGACTGGCTTCTTCATAACTCAAGTACAATATGGTTCACTGATGGTAATTCCTATGTAATCACATACAACAAATTAGATATGTAGTTGTTTCTCTTAAAGATATTATTGAGGCCTGACTCCTGTCTCCACGGACATCAGCATAATTGACTAAATTAATTGCCTTTACTCATGCCTTAAAACTAAGTAATAATATGCAAGCCACAATATACATTTTTTTAATTTTGGTACAGGGAATCAAACTCAGGACCTTGCATTTGCCAGGCAGGCACTTGTGCTGCTGAGCTATATCCTTAGCCCCACAATATACACTGATTCCAAAAATGCCTTTCTAGTGCAAAATGCAGAGGCTACCTCAACACTAAAAAGAGCCCTACAAAATATAGACACCAAATATTACCCTTCTTGCTAGCTGAAATAGCTACAGTCCATTGCAAGGGCCATCAGTCAGGACCCACAAGGAGGCAATAGGAAACCCAAAAGCAATATAGTGGCTAAATGAACAGTTCCATCTCCTGAGCCTATAAGGTCTCTAATCCCCCAAATTAATACTTCATGTTCCATCTCCTACATATAAGCCAGAGGAGATCTCTTGAGTCCTAGCCCATGTCTCCACATCAGGAACCAGATGGATGGCTCATATCAGGAAATCTCCATCTTTCTCAGTCAGTACAATGAAAGACCATCATGAAATTAAATGACTACTGTCATTTATGCTGAAAGTAACTACTCTAGGTGTGCAAACAGGTCACTGTGGCAAAGGACTTTAAAAAGACTACTGACAAAATCTCACAAGACTGTGCTTTATGTACTCTTAATAAACCTAAGTGATTCTCCACACCCCCTGCACACCCACAGGAGCTGAGCTGAGCTGAACTCCAGTGTCAGCAACCTCAGTGACTGTGCTCCACCCCCTGGCATAGGAACCAGGCTGTGTCCTAGGCAGCATCTGAAGCCTTGGTGACCATGACCTGCCCCCTTTACACCCTGGTGGGAACTGGGCTGAACGCTGGACAGCTTCAGGAACCCCAGTGAGCCGCCCATGCCTCACCACAACCAGTGTATGAGGCAGGTGGAGCTCCAGACAGCTTCTGAGGCCACAATGGCAACTACCCACACCCACCACACCCCACAGGAGGTGAGCTGAACCCCAGGCAGCATCAGCAGCTTGAATGACTGCACCCTCACACCTCCTCCACTGGCATGGGAACTGGGCTGTGTCCCAGGCAGCATCTGAAGCCTCAGTGACCACAACCTGCACTGCCCACTACCCACACCCTTGAGGAAGCCAGGCAGCTTCAACAATCTTCAGTGAGCCTCCCCACCTCTCCCACTGGTGTGGAGCCAACTGAATGCCAGAAAGCTTTGCGAGAATCTGCAACCACACCCTGCCCCCACACATTATCATGGGGGCCATACTGAACACTGAGGGCCTCTGGGTCCTTACCTTGCCACCCCCACACCATTGTGGGAGTGAAACCGAGCTACCAGGAACCTCCAGATCTTCAAAAATGACAAAACAAAGGAACAAAATGCAATGTCAGACCACTACCCTGCCCAGAACAAGTCCAGGAGACATCAACACAGAACAGCTTGAAAGTCATACACCTGAAATTTCTGAAATGATAGCAACTGAAGTAAAGAAACAACTCCATCAAGTCATAGAAGACATCAGATCAGAAATAATTTCTCAAGTAAAAAAAGAAATGATGAACTGCTCAGCCCATTCAAAGACAACATAGATAAGAAAGTAGAGGAGAATAGAAAAATCATGGAAATCTTGAATAGACAATATAAGAAACAATTGGAATGCATGAAACAGATTCAAACAGATACCCAGAAAATTAAAAATTCAATCGAAATCTGGCAAAGCCACTTGAATGAAGCTGAAGACAGACTTTCAGACTCTGAAGACAACATTGCCACTAACGACCATGAAAGGAAGGATCTCCTAAAAAGAACAAGGACCCAGGAAATAACAATTCAACAACAGCAAGACAAAGCAAAGAAAAACAGGGCTGGGGATATAGCTCAGTGGAATAAGCGTCTGCCTAGCAAGCACAGGGTCCTGAGTTCAATCCCCAGTACCACCAAAAAAAAAAAAAGCAAAGAAAAACAAAGTAAGATTAATAGGTGTCAACAAAACAGGAGGCATCAATACAAATGATATAAAAAGACTATTTGCAGAAATAATAGCAGAAAAGTTCCCAAGCATGCAAAAAGAATCAGGCATACTTAAATGAGGCATATAGAACTCCAATTAGCCATAACCAAAGTAAATCTAAACATAGATATACAGTGATCAAGAGCCCAGAAGTTCACCAAAAGAATATTAAAAGCTTTTAGAGAAAAGAAACAGATCATCTATAAAGTAAAGCCCATAAGAATCACAGCAGATTTCTCGATACAAACCATCAGGTCAAGAAGAGCTTGGAGTGAAGTATTTCAGGTCCTGAAAGAAAACAGCTTCCAACTCATATTGGTATACACTGCAAAACTATCCTTCAAAATTAATGGAGAAATAAAATATTTCCACAATAAAGAACAAATGAAATTTATGAGTACCAAATCAACCCTGCAAAGAGAGCTGAGAGATAATCTAGAAAGAGATAAAAATGACCAAAATGTCAAGAACAACAACAGAAAGAAACAACCAAGCAGAGCAAGCAATTAAACAGAGGGGAAAAGCAGGAACTAACAATGGGAAAATAACATGACAAAGATAAGCCAATATGTATCAGTTATAATTCTCAGTGTAAATGGTCCCAGTTCACCAATAAAAAGAAGCAGGCTGGCAGAGTGAATCAAGAAACAAAATCCAACAATATGCTATATACAAGAAACACATCAAATCAAAAGGAAATTCATAGACTGAAAAGCAAAGGATAGAAAATACTCCAATGCAATAGGAACCCAGAAAAAAGCAGGTGTAGCTCTTCTGTCTGCAGTCGTTGTGAACTTCACACAGGTGCCTAGCCCACTGAGCTACAACCCCAGCTGGACATTGTGAACTTCAAACCAAAAATGATCAAAAGGGATAAAGAAGGTCACTACATACTTGTGAGGGGAAAACTTCCAGAGGAAGAGATGACAATCATAAACATCAATGCACCAAATGCAGGAGCACCCAATTATATAAGGCAAATTTTAACAGACATGAAAAATGAAATAAGCAATAATGCAATCATAACAGGGGAATTTAACACCCATTGTCACAAAGAGATCAACAAGACAAAAAGTCAGCAAAGAAACAACAGAACTAAACCAAACATGTGAAAAAATGGACTTAGTAGAACTTTACAGAATGTTCCACACAACAATATCAGAATACACATTCTTCTCAGCTGCACATGGGAGGTTCTCTAAAATAGAGCATTTACTAGCACATAGAACATGCTTAACTAAATGTAAAGGAATTGAAATTATCTCATGCATACTATTGGACCATAGTGCAATGAAATTGGAAACTAATGACAAAAGAAATCACAAAAACTCCATAAACACATGGAAATTAAATAACATCCTTCTGAACAACCAATGGGTCACAGGCAAAATTAAAGAAGAAATTAAATACTATTTACAATCAAAGAAACATGCAGATAAAACTTATAAGAACCTGTGGAACACAGTGAAAGCAGTCCTCAGAGGAAAATTTATAGCAGTGAATTGTCACATCAGAAAAACAAAATGAGCACAAATAATTAATCCTTTGCTGCACTTGAAGCTTCTAGAAAAAGAAGAGCAAGTTAAGCCCAAAGCCCAAAGAAGGCAGAACATTATAAAGTTCAGAGCAGAAACTAGTGCAAGGAGACTCAGGAAACAATACAAAGAATTAATGAATCAAAAGTTGGTTCTTTGAAAGAATAAATAAAATTGATAAACATCTAGCCAACCTTATTTTAAAAAAGGAAACAAAAGACTGAAATTCATGCAATAAGGAATGAAAGGGATAAAATCACACAGATTCTCTGGAAATTCTGAAGATCATCAATATCTACTTTGAAAATCTTTACTCTCATAGAATGGAAAACACAGAGGAAATGGATAGATTCCTAGATACATATGACTTATCAAAGGTGAATGAAGAAGACATAAAAATCCTGAATAACTCAATATCAGCCAGCGAAATTGAAAATGTATAAAAAACTTGCCAACAAAGAAAAACCCAGGTCCTGATTGATTTACTGCTGAATTTTACAAGAAATTTAGAGAAGATTTAATATCACTTCTTCTCAAACTCTTTAATGAAATTGAAAGGGAAGGAATTCTCCCCAACTCATTCCTGGAAGCAAGTATTATGCTAATGCAAAAACCAGAGAAAGACCCAACCAATAAAAGAGAACTACAGGCAAATCTCCCTACTGAATATAAGTGCAAAAATTCTCAACAAAATACATGCAAACAGAATGCAGCAAATTATCAAGGAGATTATACACCATGATCAAGTGAGATTCATCCTACAAATGCAAGCATAGTTCAATATATGAAATCAATTATCGTAATATACCATATCAGTAGAGGCAAAGATAAAAATCACATGATCATCCCAACTGATGAAGAAAAAGCTTCTGTTTTATTTTATTTCACTTTTTATTTTAAAGACAAAAGAATGGGGACATATCAACAACCAAACAGACATAAACCAGAATAACACACAAAAAAAGGAAATACAAAATTATAGAGAAGATAGTAGGGAATTAACAATGGATGCTGTATTACATAATGTTATCTTCACATTTGTTACGCAGTTATACAAATAAAGGCATGTATAATTAATCAAACAATTTTCTTCACCCTCATCTCCATTGCTTTCTCACCCAAACAGTCATCTTTCCTCTGATAATAACTGTACGTTATGGCTCTTGCATTGGGAAGACACGTGGCTGCTTCAAATTGTGCTGCAACAAACATGGGTGCACACTAATTACTATGGAATTAGATGGAAAAGCACCCGACCTCAGTGGTGATACATAGACAGGTACTCAGGCACACTATGATCAGCAGCCCACTGACAAGCCCTCGAGGCCCTCGGGGGTTGGGTTGGGTCTGCAGGGTTGCCCCCATGGACCACCAGGCTCCACCCAGTTGCCATCCACTTGGGGGCCTAGTCCAGGTTCTCAGGATTTTCATGTAGCCTGTGGGAAACACCCCTCCCCCCACAGGCTGCTGAGCTTTCTGTCAAGGCCCCTGGAGTCCCCTCATAGGCCACCAGTGTCTCGCTGCAGGCTACCTATGACTCTTTGGAGGCTATCCCCGCCGAGCCAGAGGACCAGGTCTGCAGCCTACTTCCAGGTCTTTGCCTCCTCCCACCTTTCCATCTCCAGTGCTCCTGCTCCCTGCCCCTTACACAGCTGGGCAGTGGGCACACTTACAATGCTAGGCACAAGTGACACAAAGTCTCCCCCACCTGTTCTCACTGAAGTACTCCAGGGTGTACTACGGTTAGTTTTTAGTTCTATGAGACAATTGGAAGAGTTTCTCGGGTCTTCTGTGTGGAGTATGTTGTCATCTCTCAGACTCGAGGGCTGTGATTTTCATATAATTTGTTGCTATGGGTTCATACAAAGTTCATATATGCAAGCAGCATGAAGTCCCTCTTGATGCTCATATTAGTAGTTTAGAGTGGATCCTGAAGCCTATGGACTCAGCCCATTGCTCTCGGGAATATATGTTGGGTACAAAGGGCACCAAGTCTCAAGGTGCTCACAGAGGGAGTTCAGGGTGGGAGCTGAAGCCCAGTAACTCAGCTTGTGTTTCTAGCTTGGTGTTGGAGTGAGAAGGGTATAGGGCCATCTGTCCCACCTCCATCTGCACCTCTCTTTTACTGTTGTGTACTCCAGTTCCCATTTGTTCATTGGCTGGATCCCCAGGAATTGCTGTGGCCCTAGGGTCACTGCCACTGCTTTCTGCTGCTCTCTGCTGGTAGTTGCTCTCACAGGGAAGAGGTAGCAGGCCATAGCCTCAGGGCAGGTGCAGAGCTCGGTGTGTCAGGCTGTGTACTGGTTGCTTTGTTTCTGCCTTGCCTCAGGGCGCTGATTAGAATGGGTTGCTGCAGAGTGGGCATTGTGCTTCAGTGGCTGATGTACGTTTTCATTGTCAAGCTGAGTTTGACAACACCTCCCAACTGCCACTGCTTCTTTCCTGGGCTGCACTTTCTCCACTCTGGTTTTGGCCCAGCTCAGAATTCTGTTCTCCTCTAGCTGAGTTGGGAAGCCCCTGCAAGCACAGGCTTCCGAGGCTGAAGCTGTGAGTGTAGGAATGAGGGAGTGGCCGAGGGTGTGTATGGAGCGGTGACTCCCTCTTTCTCCTCCTCCTCTTCCTCTAACTGCGCCATGCCAGCCACCCGAGCTTTTCCTCAGGGAGGAATCTTGTTTCTTCTTTCTGAGGGCTTCAACTCTCACTTCAAATCCTTCCTGCGACAAGAGACCCACTTTTCTCCTTGTTTTTCTCATGTTATATTCCATTGTCTGTGTGGTGATCCTATGGGAGGATCATTCTCTGCTACTTACCCAGTCATCATCTTCCCAGAAGTCCAGCAAAAGCTTTTGATAAAGTCCAACACTCACTCATGAGAGAAAAAAAACTTACAGAAAATAGGAACAGATGAACCACAGACAAAGGCGGACTCACTCAGACACTTGGGCAGCAGGCGTTTCACCGCCTGCCTCCTGGCTCTGCGACTAGGACCTTTATCCAGTGACCTGCAACACCAGATGAGCAGCGCAACCCTTCTGCTCTGGTAAGCTCCACACCTTAGACTTAAGAAGGAAATCCAACTGGGAGGGCCTATCCCTGCTGGTGGTTGAGACCTGCAGAGAGGAATCAGCCTCAGGTTCTGGGATCCTTGAGGTCGGGAGGAGAGCCCTGCTACCCCCTGAACAGCTACCTGAGGAACCCGAAACAGAAGCTACTGCCTAACCACCATAGGCTTCAAGGCTAAGACCCACACTCTTCCCGTCCACACACTGGACACTCACATACAGAAGCCCAGCACTCTCCCACTATAGCGGCTGTGGTCTGAGCCGAGCACCCCAGCATTTGCCTGGGGTGACTGGGCCCAGTGGTCCACAGTCTGCTACCACCCTGGTTGTAGTCTAACATCCAGGTAAACTAGGGTCCCTAGAGTCCTTAGTGAGCTGCCTGGGTAGTCAGTAGCTCAGCACCAGTCATCTGACATTCAAAATGACAAAACGAAGGGACAAAATGCAGTCTCAGAACACAACTCCACCCAGAACAAGCACAGGACACAATGACATAGGAAAACTAGGAAACCACATACCTGAAATTTCTGAAATGATCATATCTGAAGTAAAGAAACAACTCCATCAAGCCATAGAAGAGATTAAATCTGAAATAATCTCTCAGGCAAAACATGAAATGAAAATAATAATGGAAGAAATGCTTCACACATACAGAAAAGAAACAGATAAGAGACTAGAAGATCAAAGGCAACAAAAGGAAATGTTAAAAGAGCAACTCAGGAATGAATTAGAACACATGAAACAGTCTCAGAAAGACCTCCAGGAAATGAAAACTGCCATTGAAAGCTTGAAAAACCGCTTGAATGAATCTGAAGAAGAATTTCAGATCTGGAAGATAGCCTGACAGCTAATGACCATGAAAGGAAGGATCTCTTAAAGTCAACAAAGAACCAGGAGAAAGCAATCCAACAGCTGCAAGATGAAGCAAAGAGAAATAATGTGCAAATAATAGGAATCAGTCAAACAGCAGGAGGCAACACAAATGACATAAAAAGAATATTTGCAGAAATAATAGCAGCAAATTTCCCAAGAATGGTAAAAGAAACTGATGTGCAGGTAAATGAAGTGTATAGAACTCCAATGAGCCACAACCCAAATAAAACCACCCCCCAGGCATATAATAGTCAAGATCCCAGATATGCAGCAAAAGAACACAATATTAAAAGCTGCTAGAGAAAAGAAACAGATCACCAATAAAGGAAAGGCCATCCGGATCACAGCACACATCTCCACAGAAACCATGAAATCAAGAAGAGCTTGGAGTGAGATATTACAGATTCTCAGACAAAACAGCTTCCAACCCAGACTGATGTATCCTGCAAAACTATCCTTCAAATTCAACGGAGAAATAAAATATTTCCACAACAAACACCAACTGACAAACTTCATGAGTGCCAAACCAACATTACAAAAAGTACTGAAAGATATTCTAGACAGAGAAAAAGGTGACCACAATTCCAAGAACAACAATAGAAAGGACCCCTTAAGCAGAACAAGAAATTAAACAGCAAAAGGAGCAAAGCAACATCAAGTAAACAGCATGACAAGAATAAGCCAATGGATAACAGTTATAATCATCAATGTAAATGGCCTCAATTCACCAGTCAAAAGAAACAGACTGGCAGAGTGGATTAAGAGACAGAATCCCACAATATGCTGTATACAGGAAACACACTTTACTCAAAAGGAAATCCATAGACTGAAAGTCAAAGGTTGGAAAACAATCCTCCATGCAACAGGTTCCCAGGAAAAAGCAAGGGTAGCTGTTATGTTTGCAGACAACGTAAACTTCAAACTGATAACAATCAAAAGAGACAAAGAAGGCCACTATATACTAGTTAGGGGAAAACTGCAAGAAGAAGAGATAACAATCCTACACATGTATGAACCAAATACTGGAGCACCAAACTATGTAAGGCAAATCTTAACGGACATACAAAACCAAATAAACAATAACACTATTGTAATAGGGGACCTAAATACCCCTTTGACGCAAAGAGAAAGATCAACTGGACTAAAACTCAGCAAAGATATAACAGACCTGAACCAAATGTGTGAACAAATGGACTTAGTAGATGTTTACAGAGTGTTCCACCCAACAACACCAGAATACACATTTTTCTCAACTGCACATGGGACTTTCTCTAAAATAGACCACATTCTAGCCCATAGAGCATACCTACCTAAATGAAAAGGACTGAAATTCTCCCGTGCATATTATCTAACCACAGTGCAATGAAATTGGAAATTAATGACAAGGGGAATTCCAAAAGCTTTATAAATACTTGGAAACTAGACAACAATCTCCTGAATAACCAGTGGGCCACAGAGGAAATTAGAGAAGAGATTGGAAAATACCTACAAACAAATGAAAATACAAATACAACTTATAGGAATCTGTGGGATGCAATGAAAGCAGTCCTCAGAGGGAAATTTATAGCAATGAACTCACACATAAAGAAAACAGAAAGAGAACAAATAAATAGCCTAATGTTGCACCTCAAACTTTTAGAAAAAGAAGAACAAGTCAAGCCCA
>PVLD010033064.1:0-14034 GCA_004027595.1 Dinomys branickii
TAAAAAAAAAAAAAAAAAAAAAGTTTCTTAAAACTTCCAAACAAAAAAGAAGTTCTGAAGTGCAAAGCTGCTGTCTCGTTGCTAGGACAAAATACCCCACACACAGTTAAGGAGGAAAGGTTTACTTAGCTCAAAGTTTGTGGAGGTTTCAGTTTGTAATTGGCTGGCTCCAGGCTGAAGTGGCACAGGCAAAGGGGCAACCATTCACGGAGGTAGAAGATACCAAAAGCAACAAGAGAGGAGGGGAGAACAATCCTATTTCTATCCCTTATATTGTGTGGAAGGTACAGGGGTTAGGGCAGTGCCAGTCCAATCAGTGGACTGATCCAGCAATCACCTAAGCTTAATCCCAGCTGCCTTAATTCTGGCATTGCACTACGAATCAATCACACACTCTAGATTCAGCCATCTCCAAAAAACCTCTATGACTGCATTGGAGGGGACATCCAGACACAGCCCATAATATCTGCCTGTGCCTATAGTACTAAGGCCTGTACTTGGCTGCTTGGTCAGGGTTCCGAGCTATGCAGTAACCAGGCTGAGTGATCTTGCACCAAAGCCTGATCTCAAGGGTAGGATGGCCTCTACCTGTTTCACAGCAGCGTGGATCAGAATGGGAGTTCCCATGTGTCTCCTAGGATCCTTCATAAACACCGGCAGCTGCCTTGGGGACCTAACTTTGATTATTACAGTTAAAACTTCTTACTATCCTTTGGATACCTCTACCTTCTGTCCCCAAGCTCTGAGTAATGAGGGCCAGGCTGACAGATTCTGCAGGTGGTCAGGAAAGCTCTGGTGCAGACACAGGATGAAGGAGACAGGGTAGGATGGAATTCTTTCACCATGAATGTGAGTTGTATATTTGTGAAGAGTCCATGGAAAGACTCAGAATCAGAGAGGCAGAGGACCAGAGTGGACATCCAGTGAACTGCAATTTCTGTGAGGATTTCTCTAGTCATTGTTTTGGACAGAGGTCTCAGCAGGGCAGACAGAGGGATGCTAGGGAGAAACCTGTCCTTACATGGTCTCAGGAGTGAGGCTGGTGTGCTGAGAAGCTCAGGGAAGAGGGATAAAGCCCAGGAACCAGCCAGCTCAGAGGCCTCCAATGGGCTGCTTCTGTTGGTCACTTTAGAGAGACCCTGTAAGTCCTTCATGTAGAGATACTTGCACATTCTGAAATTTAAAAAAAAAAATACCCAGATCCTGGGGATTTACTGTCTCTGTTCCTGTGAACACCATCCGGCCACCCAACTCTCCCTGGCACCTGTGGCTGGATCTGTTTTGCAGACTCTCCAGCACTCTCCAACAAGCAGCCTTCTTGTTCTCCACCTCGGTTCTTTTTTTTTTTTTTTTTGGTACCAGGAATCAAATGCAAGACTTTACACTTGCCAGGCAGGTACTTGTGCTGCTGAGCTATATCCCTGGTCCTCCACTTCAGATGCCAGTAGCCAAGGCTGCTTCTCCCAAGCGGAGTCCCATGCCACTTCCTCCAAGTTTCCAACTTTCAATACTCTTACCCTCTTCCTTTTGTTACCATAGCCTCGGGGGTGATGTTTTTTTTTTTTTTAAATAAAACGTTTTCAGTCACAAGTTAGCAATTTTTTGAGGAGTGGGGTGGGACTAGGGAATAGAATCCAGTGGTGTTCTACCTCTGAGCTTCACCCCCAGCCCTTTCTGTGTTTGATTTCAAGACAGTGTCCCACTAAGTTGCCCTGGGCTGGCTTCAAACTTATGATCTTCCAGCCTCGGTCTCTGGAGGAGCTTGGATTAAGGGAAGTGTCACTATGCCCAGTACAAGTGAACAGTTTTGTACCTATGCAAGTATTTGTACGGAGCCTTGTTGATTGAATCGGTATGACTTTGTCTCTTGTCTGAACTCACTCCTGCCATTGCAGCCTGCTCCTCCATCTGGGAGGAGGTTTGGGGAGGGGAGAGAGGGAGCTAGGCTGGAGGAGTAGGCAGGAGGTCAGTGAGGAGCAGGCATGTGTGTAGGAGGCAGGGAGGTGGCCAAGAGCTGAGGGGACTCTGAGGGCACCGTGAGTCACTTAGCTGACTTGGAAATTTGGTCTGGAGCCAAATATATGTCAGGGAATGGGGCCAAATACATATCAGTGTTGGGGGACAGAGGAATTGGGGAGACAGCTCTCCTGGGGCTGCAGAGTCCTGGGCAACCACCAATACGTGAATTCTCATCTCTTTGGGTCTTTTCTGGTTGGCTTATGTCGCTGCAGACAGCCATCTCACCAGGGTACAAAGCCTGTACACACACAGGCTCAGGTCTCACTTGCTGGGCCCCTTCAGGGCAGCCTGTGTCCCTTCTGTGGTGAAGCAGGTCTAATTGTCTGATTCTGCTTTCCGCCTAGAAGCGACACCTAAGTGAGTTACCCTTGGCTGGGAAGACTTGCCCAGCACCTCCAGCCTTATGCCTTGGAGGGTGAGTCTGGTTCTGGGGGATCCTCAGTCCCCTCTGCAAGTGACCTTCTCCCTTGCCTGTTTCTACCTGTTCTTTGGGCAAGTCCAAAGTGGTTCTACCTGGCTGCAGCTGCTTAGGTTCAAGCTGGGACCCTCAGGAGGTCTGGAAGCTGCTGGAATAGCAGAAAGAGCCTCTTGGAAACAAGGCTAGCATGGAACAAGGCCAGCATGATGGGCTTAACTAACCGCCCCCCCCAAAATTCTATGTTAAAGTCCTAACCCCCAGTACCTCAGAATACTACTTATTTGGAGACAGGGTCTTTATGAGAGTAATTAAATTAAGATGAGGCCCCAGTCCAATTCCACTGGTGTCCAGATCAGAAGAGATGAGGACACTCAGAGAGAGCCTCCAGGCACAGGTGCAGAAAAAGACAGTCATAAGAGGAGGCAGCGACAGGGTGGCCGCCCACCAGTTGAGGAGAGAGGCCTCTGAGGGACCCAAGCCTGCCAGCCCTCGGGCTTGGACTTCTGAGTTGCAGAACTGTGAGAAAGTAAACTTCAGCTGTTTAAGCCATCCAGGCTATTTTGCTGTAGCTGCCCTGCCCTGCCCTGCCCTGCCTGCCAACAGTTTTACTATCTTCTCCAGCTGTGGGCATCCTGCTCTCTGAGTTTTCTATCTGGATTCGTTTGCTGTGGCTGCCATAACAAATGACCACAAATCTAGTAACTTAAAAGAACACAAGTGTGCCCTCCTCTGGTCCAGAGCTCAGAAGTCTGATGAAGGTGTGAGCAGGGCTGTTTACTTCTGAGGACCTTGGAGAGAATCAGTCTCCTTGCCCTGCTCGGCTTCTGCCAGCTGCCGGCGTTCCTAGGCTCCTGGCCCCTTCACATCTCCTCTCCTGCCTCTGACTCTTGCTGCTGACTGTGACCCCCGCCTGCCTCTTATAAGGACTCTTGTGGTCATATGAGATCCACCTCTAGATCCTTCACGTAGTCACATGTAAGGCACATGGGAGCCCGTAAGGCGGTGCTGCTGTGTATGTGAGCATGTGAGTGTGTGTAAATGTATATGAATATGTGTGTGTGCATTTAGAACAGCATGAAATTGGTGGGCTCAGGACTAGGTGGTGCAGTTGTCAGCTACCCACTGCCCAAGATTCTCTCCAACAAGGAAAGCCACAAGCTACTGCCTCAAGCATGCACTGACCTTTCTTCCCTCCCCCTTATTTCTGGAATATTCATGGATAGGATGTTGCATTAAACTGACTTCATTCCTCCACCCTGACCCCCCCTCAGAGTATACACCCATCATTAGTCACACCGCGTGAACTGGGAGTTGGGTACAGGGTGAGATATCACCCTGAAATCAATCTCTCCACCCTCGGGAGGTGCTTGTGTGTGCTAACTCCCTGTGTGTGTGCGTACATATCTGTGTGGAATGCGTGTGTGTGCGTGCGTGTGTGTGTCTGTGTGTACCTATGTGCAGTAGGGGCAAGGAGGAGGGGGTTGAGCTTACTCTGGCTCTACTAGAGTGGAACCTGTAGCTTTTTGTAGAGTTGGAGCTGAGGTGGCAGAGTTGAACGTGCTGGAGTCGGAATTTGCACTGGCTCCTTGTCCTTGGTGTGTGTGCGGTGGGGGGTTGGGGTGAGGGTAGTGGGGGAGGTGTTGCCCTGTGTCTAGTAAATAGATCACAACTTCAGGCATGGCTAATAAAGTGCCTGCTGGCAGATTCTGGGCTGAGGGTGGGGTGGGGATGAGCTGAGCCTGGAATCTCTTTGCTGAGTAGACAGTCTGATGGGAAGGGGAAAGTCTTTCGGATCAGATGTGTGACCTCAGGCACAGTCCTTGGTCTCAGCTCCTCTGGGCTTCCTGATTCAGAGGATGGGACCTGGTCTCTACCCCCTTGGCCAGAGGGTCTGACAGGCAAATGTGGGTCAGTATCAATGGCTGCTGGAGTGCAGGGCGGGGAGCCGTGTGCGGGGCCTCCCTGGCACTTAGATGGCCGTCCATAATACCTGCT
Organism: Dinomys branickii; assembly: GCA_004027595.1. NCBI lineage: Eukaryota > Metazoa > Chordata > Mammalia > Rodentia > Dinomyidae > Dinomys > Dinomys branickii. Next base: position 4,433 of record PVLD010033064.1, read on the forward strand.
CTGTGAGTGCTGGGCTCAGTGCCGGCCACACAGTGCTTTCCTGTTCTTCCCATTCTGTATGGGCCTCCTCCACCTGCCCCCTCCAGGATCTGAACACAGACCAGGCCCCGGGGGAGCCTGCCAGAAAGCTGGTTTACAGGCCAACCAGGTCCTTGTTTGCCTAAACCGTGACTGTGAACCTTCAAAGGAGCCCAGCAGACCCGGACAGAAAGGTGGCTTTTATTCTTGCCCAGAAGAAGGAGACAGAACAGTTTGCTAAGTCAGGCTCCATTAAATGCACAAAAAGGCTCTTTGTTCTGGCTGAGATGGAATGAAAAACAGACCAGACGTGGCAGGAGGGCGTGTGTTTGCTTCCGTGTTCTTGGAGCTGTTTGGGTGCGGCTTGCCCTACCTTGCTCTTCCTCTACATCGGCGTCCCCCACCGTCTAACTCCGACAGTTATGTCTGGGAGTGGTGGGACGGCCCAGTCAGAAGGGACTTCTGTGATCTTATGCTGGGTCAAAGCACGTGTGCGTGTGTGTGTGTGTGTGTGTGTGTGTGTGTGTGTAGTAGTAGTAGTAGTAGTAGTAGTAGCAGGAGTAGTACTGGGAACTTAACTGGGGCCTTCACACTGAGCAACATCCCCAGCCTTTAAAAATTTTTTTCACGCTAGGATCTCACCAAGTGGCTATGTTGCCCCAGCTGGGCTTAACTTTGATCCTCCTGCCTCAGCCTCCCAGACAGCTGTAACAATGTCAAATTTAGCCAGTTTTTAAACCAATGACACATAGTGTTTCAGTTATATGTACTGCGTTTCTGCAGCATTTCCATGTGATTTACATTGTTGGGAGTGGTGCCGCTGAGGCTCCTGCCAAAGGTCAGAGAGCTCGTTGCTTGTTGAACTGGGCCTAGAATCAGGTCACCTCCTTCTCGGGTCGGGCTTAGCCTGCTGTCGCACACTGTCGTCCTTAACACAGAGAAATCTGCTTGTTTTTAAGCCTTTTGTATATAGTACAAGGAGCTCTATATTCTGATTTATTTGTCTCTTCAGGGTTGTTGTGACCTCCCAGGCAGGTCACTCTGTGACTGTTCACTTGTGCAGTGTGTACCCTGTGCGAAGGAACATGGCAGTCTTGCTTGCAGAGCTCATTCAATATTATGGGTTCATTCATCCAGCACAGGGAATGATGCTCTTGGGCAGAAATTATCCCTTGCTTCCAAAACCCATGCCCACAGTCTGGTGCAACTGAGCCCAGCTGTGCTGAGAAAAATCCAGCAAGTGAGTCAAACAAGAGGTCTCCCCGCCAGACACATTAGCTGCAGGAGGAGGCCTGTGTGCTCTGCAGGGGTTATGAGCATTTGGACGGGGGAACTGCTTCTCAGTGGAGCATTTCTGGACCTAGGAAGCCAGGCCTGTGACTTGTCCTGAGGCAGCTGGAGAAGGAAGAAGATCAGATTTTTATGCCTTGACTCAGCAAATGACGTGAACAGTTAGGAGGTTTTCTCCCTCTGGCTGCATTTCCTTATGTTAGAAGCAAACCCAGCGTGCCCAGCTTGGACCTGCCTGTGAGTGAGTGTGAATATCACTGGGACCTTGTGTGGTGTCAAGACTCCGGTGTGACAAGATTCCCAGGGCTTCCACAGGGAGAGAGGTGCAGATAAAGGAAACAGTTCTCTCTGATCTACACAGCGAAGTGCCCTCTGCCATGCTGGGTGCATGAAAATATACCACCCATCATAACTTCTTTTTTCCTTTGAGTAAGTATCCCTCAGCTTGAGTTTATTTTTATAAAAGCTTTGTTAAAATATAATTGACATATAATAAACTGCCCAAATATAAAGCCAGCAATGTGGTAAGTTTCCACGTGTGAAACCCAGTGAAACTACCCCTGAAAATGAGAGAATGAGCAGAGGCTCCACCCCCAGAAGATTCCTTGCGCCTTCACGTAGCCCCTCCCTTTCTCTCCCTCCCATTCCTATTCCCAGGCACCCACAGTCAGTGTTAAAGATGTTTTCAGTGGTTGGAGGCATCGTTACTTCAGATTTTTACATATGAAAATATAACAAGGTGTATCTTGGAATCTATGACATTAGGTTCTCTGAGCGCTGCAATGAGTGAATGAATGTCTTCAACCTACAACTACATCCTGAGAGCCCAAGGCTATGCAGGGTAATGACAGTGCCCAGGTAAGCTGCTCTGGGCTGTGCAGATCTGTGATTCAAGTCCCCCTCTCTTGAGTTCCATGACCCCTGAGCATGTGAGCACACGAAGTGGTTTTTGCTAGCCAAATGCAGTGACATCGTGGACATTACCAGTCCTTCAGTGAGCTGATCTGTATGGTAATGAGGTACAGTCTCATCACTAAAAACCCTTTCAGAAAATTTCCCAGATCTCTGCTGGTCCCTGAATGTCTGTGCGGTCTAGGGGAGGAAATCAGGGGAGCTGGAATATGCCAACAGCAGTCCTAGAGTTCTGTAATACAATTTGGAATTAGGCACCAGGATATAAGGTCGGGGAAGGTCTTGTTTTTTTTCCAGGGTGCTTAGCAGAGTGCCTGGCACAGGATAAGAACTGGTAAAGATTTGTACCAGGATCAAGGGGGGCTTTCTGGAGGTCGGAGCAACTCTGTTTGGGGCAAGATCAAACAAAGGCAGTGTTCAAGAAGCATCTGAGTTCATGGTGACTGGGTGAGGGTAAAAGCATTTACCTTTTACCAGTGCTGGTTTGCGTTGACTTGGCCTTGGGTGGGGCCAGCTCGCCATCACCTGTTCAGGGAGGCAGTGAGCCCAGTGGAGTGGGCAGACTCTGTGGTCCGCAGGCCCAGGTCAGAATTCTGTCTCTGCCATTCTGCTGTGCGATATTAGGTATGTTCCTTAACCTCTATGAGACTCAGTATTTTAATATAGAAGATGGGTATAATAGTGGTGTTCCTGTACATTTGTCACAAAAAACTAAATAAGTAAATGTGCATATGGTTTATTGGCACATAGCCAGCATTTAAGAAGTGGTATTTGTTATACCTGTAATGGATTTTACACATAGAGTTCTCTGAAATATACATTTGCATTCCCTCAAGGGCTTGGAAATTTCTGCTTGTCACTGTAGTTAAGCACGGTGGTGGGACCAGGATGTGAATGACTCACAGCGCCTGGAGCTAGTCACATATTCAGGACTGTCTTGGATCACATTGTTCCTCCCACCTAGAATTTCATCTCGCCGGTTCTAAACCCCGGGTTTTAGGATTCCCTCAGTCTCAGCGCCTTCAGGAACCTTAGCTGATCACCGCCATCAGGACTCTCCATGCTGAGACTGTTCTCCTTGTATTCTCATCATGCTTTAACCAACTGCACTACCCAGCCTTGGTTTCTCCCACTTCTAAACCCCTTATACGGTTAGTTCTAACCACCCAGTCTTACCACTGAGAGTGCAGAGCTCTGTGCTGTGTTCTGCTTTGTGTATCTGTATTTGGATGCTTATTTTGTACAGATGTTTCTCTTTTCTTGTCTTTTTTTGAGACAGGGTCTCACTATGCAGTTCAGACTGGCCTTGAGCTCACTTTGCAGCCCAGGCTGGCCTCAAACTTGCAACAGTCTTCCTGCCTCAGTCTCCCTAGTGCTGGGATTATGGGTGTGTGCCACCACGCCTGGCTGCACACATGTTTAAGAACAGAAATTCTGTCATGTGCTTCTTTATGCCTTGAGTCACATCCTTAGGATGGCGTTGAGTAGAAGGTAGGAGGTCATTTAACAGGCAAGGCTCTGTAGAAGGGACCAGCACCAGTCCTGGTGGTCGTTACCCTGTGGGGAGAGCTCAGTGACAGAGGGACAGTATCTGTGCGTTGGTGTGTGGGAGATGCTGCTTTGTGTTTCTGCTTGTGCACGCCTCTGTCTGTCCTCTAGAAACACCCAAAGCTGCTATGGCTTGGTTCCTCTCTCCTTGCAGAAAGGCCCTCTGGAGGGTGAGCCCACTGGTGCCTTTACCTAGCTGCTGTGTCTGTGCTCTGGCCACCCTTCCACCGGCCAGCACTGCCCGCCCTCTGTTCTCCTTTGGCAGTGACGTGCGGGCTCCTGGGAGTATGATTGCAGTGGCTTTTCATCGCCTGCATTTCTCCCTTCTGGGCTGCTGTCCTGGGAGTCCTCCCCTGGGAGCTGTCCTTTCTGTCCCTCACTACAAGGGTACCCTGGTTGCCCACTGCTCCTTGCAGCCCACCCTACAAAGGCAGGGTCAGTGGACTCAGAGCTGTGGGCGAAGCTCATGTATCCCCAGATTCCTCCAGATCTGTGCAGTCTCCTGACAGCACATCTGGCCTGCTCTTCGGTATACTTCTGTTGGAATGATTCATAAGAAATGCTTCCTGTCAACAAAAACAAACACCCAGAGAGAAGCCCCAGGGCCCTCTGTGACTGCACAATTCTTAAACTGAACTGGAAGAGAAAATCCATTACACCAAAGGCTTTGCAGGGGAAGAGGGAAGGAGAAAAACCAGAGACGCAAAGGCGGGCCTGGGGGAGGAACACACACTCAGGAGGGCCAGTTCATGCCCACCTCCACTGGAACAGAAGCCCTTGGCACACTGCTTGCGTCTTCCTCACAGTGGCCATTAAAGCCAGTGCTAGGCATGGCCCTTTCTTGTTTAGAGGCACGTCTGCCCTCTAAAGGCCTTTGCATAACTAGATAGCCCTGGGTGAAGGATTTTAGGTCACACACACCCTGATGTCATCCTGAAATGAGAAGATTATGGTCTTTGGAGTCAGCAAAGCCTGGCTGCTTTGTAGCTTACTAGCTTCATGGCTTTAGGCAAATTCCTTCACCTCACTTAATCTCAGTGTTTTCATCTGTAAAATGGGAGCACAAACCTACCTGGAAGATTGCTGTGAAGATTACTATGATATGTGTACAGCATTGAATAAAACAAATAATCCAGCAGCAAGTCATGTTTAATTAAATATCTTCATGTCTCAGACAAGCTTCTGTCTCTATCAAAGGGAGCCAAGTAGAGCTCAGGCCTTCTTCGCGGACATGCACAGCTCCTGGGGGGGGGGCGGTGCAGAGAAAGCATCTGATTAACTTGGTCTATACAACAGCCTCCTGCTACCAGCTTGGGGCTCTGTGTCTCTTGCGTAGTAGAATCTTGTCCTCAGCCCACGGATTAGATCCTCAGTACATGTACCAAGACCAAAAGGTGATGCCCTGAACAAGACTTACTTCTATCTGAGTGTGCCCACACTGGGTCCTCCAGGACCGCAGAGTGAAGTAGGCAGCAGACTTTTACCTGCCTTTTGCAAAGCTGAAATTAACTTGCTCAGGGTTGCATGCCTACCTAGCAAGTAGAGGCCTGAGGAAAGGGCCTGGGTCTTCTGACTCCTAGGAATTTTCATCTGGAAAAGAAGTAGGGTGCTTTGTGAGCTCCACAGGACCTGATGGAGACCAGTGGCCATGGATCAGACCACTTAAGACTCTGGAGTCCAAATATGTCTTGTGAGGACTCCTGCTGCACTGCTGGGGCATAGAAGTTGGTCCATTTTTCTGGATTGTAATTTGGCACTATGTATTAGAAAACAACCTCAAAGACACCCATAGGCTTTGACCCATTTCACTTTGAGGAGAATGTCTTAAAGAAAGAACCAGAAATGTGCACAAGGTTAAAAAGTTAAACACAGAGTTACCACATGACCCAGAAATTCCACTCCTGAGTACACACCCTAGAAAGAGAAATGTGTCCACACTAAAATATTGTATATGAATGTTTCTACCAACATTGTTTATCATAACCAAAAAGCAAAAAAGTGAAAAACCCTAATGTTCCTCAGTGGTTGAATAGAAATATAAAATGTGCTATATATGTACAATGAAATATTATCTGGCAGTAAGAAGGAACGAATATTGGTAGAGGATAGAACACAGATGACCCTGTAAACATTGTGCTAAGCAAAATAAACCAGTCACAAGAGGACATATGCTGTAGGATTCTATTTACATGATACACCTAAAAAAATAAATTTATGGAGATAAGAATAGACTAGGATTGCTTAGGTCTGGGGTAGGAAAATGGTGGTGGTTAGGAATTGAGATTAACTGCTAATGAGCATGATATTTATTTGGGGGGAACAAAATATTTTAAAATAGACTGTAATAATGGTTGAACAACACTGTGAATATACTAATAACATTGAATTATACATTTCATTTGTTTATTAGGGTTTTTGTTTTGGCTTTTTGAGACAGGATCTCGCTATATACTTCAGACTGGACTTGAACTGTCTATGGATCCTAGGCTGGCCTTGAATTTGCAGCAATCCTCCCAAGTGCTGGGATTGCAGACACGTACCACCACATCTGGCTGAATTGTGCATGTTATTTTATTTTTTATTTATTGGCACCAGGACTTGAACTGAGAACCTTGTGCTTGCCATGCAGGCGCTGGACCACTGACCTACATCCCTAGCCCAAATTATACATTTTAAATGGATGAGTTGTATGTCTCTTGATTTATGTCTCAATAAAACTGTTTAAAAGAGAGAAGGGTACCAGGATGTTCATAGCACAATATCTGAAATAAGCAAATCTGTAAGAAAAGGAATAACTAAATAATTATTCAATACTTCCATAGGTGAAGTATAGAGCAGTCAAGAAATAAAACATACAAATATTTAAGACAATGAGAAAATGCTCAAGATATAAAAACTATAAAATATAAAATGTATGTACAGTGATTCCAATTTCATTTTTAATTTAGCAAACTTAAGTGTTTAAGAGATAACTGGAGATGCATTTACAGTTTTAAGAACGAAGAGGTTCTATTTGGTTTTGATCCATTTTCCCCAGTAGTAACATTTTGCAAAGCTATAGAACAGTTTCACAAAAGGGATACAGATGCCAATGCAGTCAATTCAGAACATTAGCATCCCCACAAGGCTCCTTTGTATGATGATTTCTTTTCTGTTTTGGTACCTGGAATAAAACTCGGGACCTTCTACTTGCCAGGCAGCTGTTTATGCCCCTGAGCTGTATCCCCAGCCCCCACCAGGTTCCTTCGCGTTGCCTTTCTATATCCACATCTACTGCCTTCCTGCTCTCATTTCCCCCTTAACCTTGATAACAACTAGTCTGTCCTCCGTCTCCATCCTCCTGGCAATTCAAGATTGTTGTAAATTGTTTTACGTGAGATCATGCTATGTATAACCTTTTAGGATTGTCTTTGTTTTTCCCATTCAACATAGTTCCCTGGGTGTTAATCCCGATTCTAGTGCTCATTTCTTGGCTGAGTAATATTCTGTGGTGTGGGTGCCACAGTTTGTTTAGACATTCACTCATTGAAGGTTACACAAATTACTTCCAGTTGTGGGCTATTATAAATTAAGCTATTATCAACATTCATGTACACGTTTATAAAATATTTAAATGCCCAGGAGTGGAAAGATCGGCGTCCTCTGGAGTGGCTGCTTTGTTTTACACGCCCATCGGCAATGTCTGAGTGACCCACTTCCTCTGCAGTTCACCAGCATTTGATGCTGCTGTTATCTCTCATGTCAGTCATTGTGGGGGTGTGGAGTGGGATCTCCTTGTTGTTTTGATTTGTATTTTCCTAAGGAGTACTGTTCCTACGGACAGAACTCTCCATAAATTGCTATTTCTCAGGTATTTTTGGAAGCCTGTGTGTATCATTGGCACATATCAAATTTGGATTTTTCAACAAAGTTCCAGCTTCAAATATTCTGCTGTCTTATTCCTTCCCCAGGACAAGAATACTTATTTCACTATATAATTTCATTTCCAGTGTGAAAATATAGATATTGGGTTCAAAGATTCAACTGGAAGAGGAACCAAAATTCTTGGATGTCTGTGTTACTAGAAACTTTCCTTCTAGTTAGCTGTGTGATTGCCTTTTAAAGCAGGTGATTATAATCAAATTGCCAAGAACCAGGCTATCAGTTTTATAACTCCATTTTCCCCAGGGCCGGAAGGGAGGAGGCCACAGGTGTGTAAGGAAAGGCTGGAAGTTTTCAAGGTGACTGGGTTCCTTCCCCTATTACTTAACTTTAAGTTCCTTTCCTTGGCCGTTCCTGGGTCCTAGTCCGTTGCTGAGCTGACTTTATGGGAACTGCTTGCCCGTCCTCTCCCTGGTAATGCACAGTCTTCCCTCTGGGGCTTCTCCTCTTCCTTTGCTAGCAACCTGTCTCTTGGTGTTATGAGTGCCCTTTCTTTCCCCTGATGTGGCATGCTCCTCCAAGCCCACTCTGTCCTTGGTGCGTGGTGTCTTTTTAACCAGGAGAGACAAACCCCGAGCTCTTCTAACCTAACAGCTATCCAAAGGGCTGCAGATCTGTCCAGTTGATGAACTCTTAACCATGCTTCCAGACTCAGTGTAGTGCCGTCTCCCTCAGAGATCCTCCTTAATCCCAGATGTAGCACTTACTGGCAAACACGCCTCCTGCGCTCACTCGTTGCTCCTTCTCCGAGGTCTTAGGAGGGCCGAGGCATATTTACACATCATACTCATATTTTTATACATTCTTTATAACTCAGGACTGTGAATTTGTTGGTCAAAGGACTTCCTGCATTGTTTTACTTTGTTTAATTTTATCATGGTAAATAGATACCATAAAGCTGACAACTTTGAGTGTAACACTCAGTGACATTAAGAACAACCTCTGTGCTCTGCAGCCTTCTCCTCTGTCCATTTTCAAAACGTTTTCTATAATCCCAAACAGGAGCGCTGTACCCACTGAACAATAGCCCCATTTATTTCCCTCTCTTTCTGTTAGTGGGCTTTGGGGTGTTACCATCTCCTTCTAGCAGTGACTTCTAGGTTCATTCTGTCCAGAACAAAGAATTGAATGAAACAAGCACAAACGTTGGCAAATTTTCATATATACTAAAAGTAGGGGGGAAAAAACAGGCTTTGCGGAGTGAGTTGGACCAAGTAAAAGTAGATTTAAGGTAGGCAGAAAGAGGCTCTGCAGAGCAGATTTGGGCCAAGTAAAGGGAGGAAAAAAAGGAGAAAAGAAAGAAAATACACCCTATAGCATAGGGTGGGCTACCATGAAGAGACAATTGCAAATGCGCAGTGGTGATTGTCCTTTGTTCATATTTCCCATCTCACCCTGGAAAGAACAGCTATTATCAAGAAATCAAGCAATAACAAATGTTGGTGGAGCTTTAGGGAAAAAAAGAACCCCTCTTCACTGTTGGTGGGAGTGTAAACTGGTGCAACCACTGTGGAAATCAGTGCGGTTATTCCACAAAAAACTAAAACTAGAGGTTGCATTTGACCCAACTTTCCCCTTGGTTCCTGAAATAATTAAAAGCATCACACCATAGCAATGTTTGCATACCTATGTTTACAGCAGCAATTTGTGATAGCTAAATCTTGAAAACAGCCCAAATACCTATCAACCAAACAATGGCTAAAGAAGATGTGGGTTTTTTTTTTTTTTTAATTTTAGAAACATAAAAGCACAAAAACATATTGACAAACAGACACCCATTATCATAGAAAATAGTACAATCACAACTAATCTATAGACAAGGTGATATGGTCTCAACAGTAGTTGTTGCTTTATCCATTGATATCTTCGAATTGTAGATGTATGGACCCATATATAGACATGCAAATTTAGTC
>PVLD010033065.1:0-14032 GCA_004027595.1 Dinomys branickii
ACTAAATTTGCATGTCTGTATATGGGTCCATACATCTACAATTCGAAGATATCAATGGATAAAGCAACAACTACTGTTGAGACCATATCACCTTGTCTATAGATTAGTTGTGATTGTACTATTTTCTATGATAATGGGTGTCTGTTTGTCAATATGTTTTTGTACTTTTATGTTTCTAAAATAAAAATAAAAATAAAAAAAAAGAAATTTTCTAAAACCAAAAAAACCAAAAAACCCAATGTGACAGCAAGAAAGCTACCACTTATACAGACAATTTGAACTGCTTGACAATTGTGGCGGACTCTCCACTGAAGAAATGCAATGGTGAGTGGCAGCTCATTGCTATTCTTCCTTATGTTCATCCTTTCTGTCCTCAGAAACAGTAGGAGCTAATTAAAGTCACCTGCACTCTAAAGAATTGTTTGAAGGAAATTGTCTTGAAATTCTGGAGGAAAAATTGGGAAAAATGAAATAGATTTACAAAGGGTGAAATGGCATTGGCCTTCAAATTTCAAATTGTGGCTCTGTTTCAATTCAGCATAAGCTATTTGGCAACCATGGGAAGCCAAGTGACAAATGAGATGGGTCAAGTACTTTCACGTGCTCAGCCCGCAAGCCATTCCTAAACAGTGTGAAAGCTCTGTCTACGTAGGGGGTGATCTGGCAGTAGATGATACAACCGTTCAGAATTCTCTGCTCTTTTGAATATTTACATTTAGAGCTTAACAACTCATCGAAATGAAAAGTGACCAGGTCTCCCTGTCTTACTCTCTCCTTCCCTCACTCCGTCCTTCTCTCCCTTTACTCCCTTCCTCCCCCTGGGAAACTGTCTTCCCTAACACTGCATCTCCTTCAGACTTCATGTCTATTCACTATAAGTAGTACTTTTATTTTTAAATTTGTTTATTTTAAGAATAAAGGGAGAAAACATATTAACAAACAGATATCCATTTACGAAATAGCATAAGAACAATGCAAACAATACAGAGTTACAGACAAAGTGGCAGGAAATTAACAACGGTTGTTGTAATTCTATTGATATCTTCAAAGCGGTTTCTCAGGAAAACAAATAGAGACTTGCGATAATGATCCAACCAGTAATCATTAACTGTTCCATGGAAAGGAGAAGAGAAAGAAATTGAAATTATGTATGTATATATATACAGGATAGCTAACAGTTGTACTACTGTCTTTAATTGCTTTAATGAAAGGGATAAGTAATTCTTTTAGAATTAAACTCTCCCTTGTCCTCTCCAGGTTCCATGCGATACTGTCCCACACTAATTCACAACATCAAACATCTCACTCAGTGTTCTCCTTCCAGTTTTAGGGCCTTGGCGACATGAAAACTTTTTCTTAAAGTCCTCTTTTTTTTACCACAACATGACCTGTACAAGAGCAGAGACTCCATAAATAAATAAATCTCATTTTACTGAAGTTTACGATAAACAAACCTGATAACCAGATAGCTAAATTATTTATTCAACATCACATTTGGCAAACATGAGGTGGACTTGCTTGCCACCGTGTCTAACTAAATTCTAGTGTATAATACGCTATTTTACTTGCTTTTCAGTAAACAGGCCTGACCTAGAAACCCTGCTTCTGGGTGTACATCCAAAAGAAATGAGATCAGCATGACAAGTGCATGTCTGCACCTCGCCCTTTTTGCAGCAGTTCTCACAATAGTCGTGACTGTTGATAGACCGTGCCAACTTTAGTAAGAGAAGCTCAGTTAAATTGGCTCAGCAGTCGCACAGCCTAGGCAGTGGAAGAGCCACCCTAGGGCAGCTTGTTTCCTGGGTGGCAGAACAGAGCAGTTAGGACCTCTGGGTCTGCTTCTGCTTCTTTGGAGGGGCTCCAGTCTTCACTTTGATCTTGGACATCATCTCCTGGCTTCCAGCTCAGATTCTTCAACTTCTGGTGCAGACCCTTTAGCCTTCGGGCATAGACTCTTCCACTGCAGACCCGCTGGCCTCCTGACCTGGACTCTTACAGGATGCTGCAGTGAGCTGCAGAACTTCAACTGAACCCTTCAGTCTCCAGTGTGCGGACAGACCCTCTGTTCCTTTCTACATCTGACTCTGTGGATGGCCATTGTAAGTCCATCTTGTAAATTCTTGTATGGACATCTCGTGTTAAATCTGTTTCTCTAGTAAACACTGACTGAGGTCACAGTCAGTCCATGAACTCTGGCTCTGTATGTTCAACGACACTAACCAGGCACAAAAAGCCAGATGCCACATGATCCCATTTGCAGTGGAATCTACAAAGGGCCAACCTTAGAAGCAAAGAGTAAACTGTTCAGTACAGGACCAGGGCTTGGGAGTTTGCTGAGTTTTTGAAGTTCATCCAAGAACTCAAGACTTGAGTTAGACAAGAGGTGTGACTTCAATAAAGTGATATGTAATGTGTTAATGTCCTCATGTATTTAATACTTAAAATGCTGAGATTTGATTCTAAGTTCTCTCGTTACAAAAATCGTAAGTATTTAACACAAGGTTTATGATTTAACTCTTTCATAATTACAGACATATATCAAAAATTCATGTTGCCCACAATAAATATATCTTTCTTAATTAAAAAATACTTAACACTAACAAGTTAGAAGATATATGGAAAAATAAAAACCACGTTTATTAAATTACAAATAAGGGAATGGAAATTTAAGGCACATGGATCTGTAATTAATTTGATCCTAAAAAGCTCAAGTTCAAATTCCTCTAGTTCTTGAACTAAGCTACACAAAACAATTACCACATAATTTGTTGATTCATTTCCTAAGCGAATATTGGCTGCACACTCCCCATCAAGTATTTCATATGCATCAAATATTTAGGCCCAAGCTATTACACAGAAAATCTTGAGTATATACTTTGCTTTAGAATTAATTTATTTCTAATTTTTAATGCAATGTAATTAGCTGAATTGCTCTTAGAATATAATCACTTGTTATATATTTGAATAGGTAATCGTAGCTTTGTGGAGATGTGACTGGTTTATAATTATGTAGGAGCCAGAAATGTTCTTGTTGGCTAAAAATATATGATCAAACTTAGTGGTCAGTTACAAGCAATCATATTAACCATGACTTTATGCACAAAGTTGCTCCTGGAAAATGTGACTTGTCTCTCTATTTACTTCAATCAAAAAGGAATAGTGAAGCAAATCCCTTGTGACGTGCCATGTCTGTAGGTGACAGAGGGTGACTCAAACATTAGCATTCAAGAGGCATGACCAAGTGTCCTGTGTGACCTTGGTCTAGCTCATGAAGACTGCTGGGCCTTGATGTCTTGATATTGAATATTACAATATAGGGCTGAAAGTCTACAGAAAATTTCCCTAGCTTTACTTCACACTTTCATGTCATTTTTTTAACTGAGCCCATGTTACACTGGGCACACTGATGTGAATGATGACCTTTTCTATTTGCAGCAATTTTCAAAGTAGATCCAGCAATGATTTCCTACTAGACTTTCATAAGGTCAGCAGGAATGTTCTTAGTATCCCAAAGTTACAGCTTAGAGAATCAATCAATGCTCAAGAATCATGAACATGTACATGAATACTAACAGCTCCAAATATTCATAAACAGGGCTGCCTCCCAATATTTACTTACTTTTCTTTCTGACCTTATTTAAGGAATGGTGCATTTGTTTCTGTCTTTGAAGACTGTAACTTACCTTTAATAAACAGATGATGGTCATACTTCCATGCATTTCAGTCTGTGGAATATCTTTCAAAACTTTGAAATGCTGACTGTGTCTTCCGGCAGGTCATGCCTCCTTTCTCTTTAAGATATGCAAAGGAGGGAAAGAACTGTACAACAGCTGAGCATTGGTGCTGGGGAGGTCTTTGCCTGCAATTTGCAGGAGACTCCTTAGTAAATATGAGGACAGTTACAGGAAACCAGGGGTGGGTAGTTTCTAGAATAGGATAATATTTGCTGCTGTATTCACGTGGAAATAATGCCAACAAGGGAAAAGCAGTTGTTGATACGGCCTCAATGTTATCAAAGATATGATCTTTTACGTTTTCAGATAACTTAACCTATTTAATCCTCAAATAATCACCTGTCATCATAATAGGAATGGTATGCCAAACAATGATAATATCTGATATATATTCATTCCTTTACATGTGCTGATGTGCTAAGAAATTATATAGCCATCACTCCATTGAATACTCCAAATTTCCCCGTAATAAAGGTATCATTTTACCAATTTTAAGGACAGGAAGACTAAAAATCAAGATTAAAACAGAATTCGTGTAACCGAGTCCTTTCTCTGCCCCAGTCCAGTAGCTCTAATCCCAACTGCACAATACAATTATTTCAGATATTTGAAAAAGATTTGTCAGAACCTCAAGTTATTTTCCTTTCAAAAGCCTATTCATTTTTCACAGGAGAATTTCTGAACTGTTCAGTGTACTGTACAATCAAGTGATGAACTAATGTGTAGTAGCTGGTTAAATTAAGGTCAAGGGAGGCAAAATCTTTGACTATTGCAAGGGTAAATGTGATACGAAACAGTAATGTCAGCAGCATATCACAAGCCTAGTATCAGTGTATCACCATCTCATGATGTATCACATGGGAAGACAGTATAAAAATATCACTTGTATTGTGTACTGTATTTAATCTTCATTCATTGTTCTCATTCATAAACAACAATAATAACAGTTGCCTCTGAAGCTTTCTGGGAGATTAATAATTCTATTTTCAGATTTCTAAGCACTAAACTTGGCCCATAGGTACCATCTAAAAGAGGGTTCTGCTTGCTATATGGATAAAATTCTGTAGAGTCCCCTTAGCCATATATGAAGCAGCAATCCTAATAACTACTTCATATTTCTCCGAAGAACAAATAACTGTAGATTTAAGTCTGTTGTAATATACCTAACCAGATAGGAAATGATTCTAAACTTCTAGACTGACAGAAATACAGTATTCTGATCCATCAATCAGGTTCTACTGTCATTTTAGTCATCTTCTAAGTGGCTTGCTTGGCATGGATCATTGTGCTTTATAAAGAACATTCACTTTGAACTCTCCAGGCCATGTTTTGGCTTTCGTCTCTTCAAAGTAAAATATACTAGGAATGGGTTTAATGCTCATCTCTGGGAGCTTCAGTAAATCTGAACATGAAAAACTCTCTTATTTTTATTTCATCTCATCACCTTCAATTATCCTGCTCTCAACACTCAAGCATGCTGCTGGCCATAGACATGCTGGCTTTCTGTTTCCATTCTGCAAAGTGCCACAACAGTGTTCTAAGCAAGCTGGCTGACTCTGGTTTTAATTCATCATTCTTTTGAACTCTCTGTGACAGTGGAGGAAGAAAAGTCTAACATCTACAAGAAAAAACAACAGTGTTCCTTAAAGCAATATTCAGCGGAGGAGTAAAGCCCTCAGAGAAAAACAGGCCCCACCTAAATACATATGGGCCATAGCCGACAGACACTTCAGCACTTCTTTGCTGCTTTGGGATAACTGAGCTATGTTTCAGCACCCTCTAGTCGGGTTTCTGTTCAGTTGCTCATGCTGGCTACTGAATCATTTTGCAAATTTTACTGGTTGTTTTTGATTTTTTTATCTGTTCCCCAGGCCCTGCTATTGCCGATTACTTAGTGTCAAATAAACTCCTCCCTCTCATAGCCTTGTCACAGCAGTTGCTTCTGGAAGAATCCAAAGCAGCTTTGATTGTAATCTCAAGGATTTGTTAAAAAATTTCTTACATTTTACTTGTTACTGGCTAGTTGAATCTTCCAGTGCTTCTTTGTTTAGTACTTTACAGGATGATCACCTCTGACCTCGGTGCTGACTGTAGGTAGATAAATGATCTGATAAATTATATTGCCTCTGCAGAATCCTAATCCTTAATATCTATTATGAGTATATGTGGGTAAATGTTGTCTGAGGCAATATTTGCTTATTGATCTACTCTGTAGATTTTAAAAATCATGTCCTATCCTCAAATAGCCACAGGACACATGTACAATAAAGAATTCTACTAATTAGAAAGCAGCTGCCACATTAATAAAATATCAGATGAAGACTGCAGAAGACACCGCTGTTTTGATAGTTCCACTATTGTTAGAACAGGATTGTTGCTTTCTTTTTTAAACTTTCTTTCCTTAGTAGGCCTGTAATAAATACCTAATTGAGAGTAAAGATTCTCAGTACCTATAACTCCAGCCAGAGCTTTGCTAATTGCAGAGTAGTCACAGGTGAGGTGAAGAGCACACTCTTCTAATTATTTGGATGAGAAGTGGCAATGTGAGGAGAGAGACCAAGGAGGAACAGGTGGGGAAATTTTGTTTTGTGTTTCTTCTCAATTTGAGGTATTTCAACTTAACTTTTATTTTCTCACCACAGCATGTACAGCAGCTCTTTTGTGTTCCAGTGAATCCAAGTTCAGGATCTGTGGTGAAATTATGCATGTGTATATAAGGTAGGATGATTTCACTGTTATCATGACCAAGAACCTTAGATCCCCTTGTAGAGTCCGGGTTGTGATGCATTCACTCTTTACTTTTGCTTCTAGTTTTCTGTTCAAGTGGTATCATGAGGACAGCTGAAACCTAAAATTATGGTATGCAAAGGAGAAACAATTGCCAGCTTGACCGTTCATTATATGCTTCCATGTTGGAGGGTACGGTGGTTTACCTTTAGATAATGGCATTCTTAACCACAGAATCACAGCAACTAATGTACAAAATAATTTGTATCTACTACACATTGAATAAGTGATTTTTGTTTCATGCATTTTTCTTTCACTCTTTAAAGTAAATCAGTAAATATATTAATTCCACTGTGTAGTTGGATGGTACACACTTTGCAGGTTCCTGCACTTTATAAATTGTGGAAGAAAATCTTGCATTCTTAAGAATAACTGATGCTTGGGATATTCAGGAATGTACAAAGGGACTGGAGATGCACCTCAGTTCTTGGTGCTCCCAAGGCCTTCACTTAGCTCTCCAGTTCTATAGACATTAGTTACGTTACGCTAAAAGCAAAAACAAAATTTAAAGTGAAATTATACATCAATAAATTTACATGTAATAAAATTAGCATTTAACGCACCAGTAATATTAACCTTATTGCTATTTTTCCAATAAAATATTTCCATTTTTTTATTTTGGCATATGAATGACAAAAATTGTATACGTTCAAGGTGAACAATATATTTTATACACATGTACATAAGAGATTATTATCACAATTAAGATAGTGAACATATTGCATCAGATAATTGATCTTATTTTTGTGGTGAGAACACGTGATATATACAGTTTAGCAAACTTCCAAAGTACAATATATTGATAATGGACTTACCAGCTGTAGGTTATGTCTTAGAAACACATTTTCTAAGGGAAAGTTTTATGCTGGCCAACATTCCCCTTTTCCTTCACATTCTACCTCTTGGAAACCACTATCCATTTTTATTAGCGAGAATACAAGTGTTAGTTTAATCACTACATATAACTGAGATCACATATTACCTGTCCTCCTCAATCTGCCATGTTTCACTTGGCACAATTCCCTCCCGAAAGTTTCTCCATACTGACAAAGATTTCTCTTTTTAAGGCTGAACAATATTCTAACCTATATGTATAGACACATACAGTTATATACACTTATGTATGCTATATATATACACAGAGAGAGACAGACAGTGACAGAGACCGACAGAGAGAGACAAGGAGAAAGAATCTGTCAAGGTATATGTATAGCTCAGGAGAAGCAAAGTGTATGTAAGTATTTTAACACTAAGTTTATTGAGACATCATGAGATAAGTACAAACTACCTTTGGTCTCTAAAATTACAACAGGTTCTCAGAGCGATGGCCATTGGCCACCAGACATTTGTTAGTAAGGTGAACTGCTGATTTGGACACTTTTTGACAGACTCTCTCACTCTCTCTCTCTCTCTGTATATATATGTGATATAAAATGTATTTAGTAATATATATTATTAAATATATTTATATAGTATGTGTGTTTTGTACTATACAATATGTAGTACATAATATATAATGCATAGTATATAATTTATAATATATATATATATATATATAATGAAACACATTTTACACCATAGAGAGAGACAGAGAGAGAGAGAGAGAATATATACTGCTCTTTTTGATTAATTTTGGGAAGTAAATTAATAGACTAGCATTACAAGAGAAGCACTTGAGCACTGACCTGAATCCCCAGCACCAGCATTACATGTGTTTAACCACTCACACACTGATAGACATTTAGATGATTTCTGTGGCTTGGCTGGTCCCATTCCATGGCCTTGCCCGTTGCAGCTCAAATGGGCACTTTGTTGAGTTTGCTTTCTTTCGTTCATGACCTCTATCTTGCCTCAGCAGTTTTTCCACATTCCTGGCATCTCTGACTTTGCGGGGTCCTCATTGCATCCTTGGTTTTATGCCCATAGCTTTATGCATTGCCCTCTCAATGCTTTCTTGCCTGGCATTCCATCCCAAACTTTCCCACCTGGAGGAAGCCTCCCACAATTCTTTCATTTTCTGTGTTAGTAAAATCAGCTTCATGTGGACAGTAGATGGCAAGGTGTGCTGCCAGTGGCAGAAGTATTCAGGCTCCTTGAGCCATACTACTGATGCCTTCCAAGAGAGCATGGTGAAATGAGCCCTAGGGAAGGAACTTCTCCAGCATAGATCTCAGTGTCCTCTCCTCTAAGGAAAGGTAGACCATTTTATACTCGTGTACATGCAATGGGACAGGTCTTGGTGAGTCTTGAGTTACCTGAGAGGATGTTTCTTCTTTCACTGCACAAAACACTTATTTTCTTTTTTTACATAGAGTACATTTTGGACCAAAATTTAAAGTTTCAAATTTTTCTGCTCTTTTACTTTGATTTTCATTATAAATCTGGTTAACAAAGGTCAGCAGTACCTGTGCTACCACCTGAATATTACAGGATCTTGAAATTTCTTCCTCCGTATTACTTCTTTCACTACCCTTGAACTCAGGCTCCTGTAAAATCTCTGGACATGGCAAACTGTGGGCAAAATACTAGAAAGTAACATGCATGATACCTACACCAACTGCCAGTGGAGTCTTTGTTCTCAGTAGACACCTTCTGATCCTGACTTTTCTCATTCACCTTTTTACCATCATTCTGATGTATGCTCTCATCATAATCACCCTACGTACAGCATTGCAGGGGTTCTCCATCCGTATCATCTTACACATTTTCCAAATCTTTCCTCAAACCAGTTACAAAAGCTTCTAATTCACAGTTGGGTATAATCACAGTAGTGATTCCACTCATGTTATCCATTTTATTAGTCACTGTCCTGTCACTTAGAGAAAACACCTGCATACACAATTTAGGCACAGAGTTTTCAGAGGATTCAGTACCTGGTTGTTGCCATGAAGGCAGAAGCAGCATGGCAGAGAAGCCTGGTGGGAAAAGTCTAATGGAGGAAGCAGAGAGAGAGAGAAAATCCATAGAAAACAGATCCTTGCAGGTCACGCCCCGAGTGACCCATTGCCCTCCACCCCCCATCACCTGACACCTACTGAACTCATTAATACATGAATTTACTGATTGCCTTCATGATGAACACATCCTGTAAACACATGAGACTTTGGAGGAACATTGCAAATGTGAACCATAACAACTGATATGTTCAAATGTTCTATTTCTTCCTGCTTTAGTTGTGTTAGGTGTTATGTTTCTAAGAATGTACACATTTTGTTGAGTTTCTGCAACTTGCTGATTTAAAATTCTTTGAAGTGTTATTTAACAATCATTTTTATTTGCAGGGCTATGGTTATAGTACCTCCTCTTTCATTTATGGTTGTATTTTAAAAATATAATTTGAGTTAGTTTTGTCATACATTATGATTATATTTACTAGGGAGGATAGATTATGGACATAGCACATCTTATTTTTTTATGCTCTTCCGCACCTGCTCCTTGTTCCTTCCAGCTCTTGGTCATCTTACCTTTTGTAAAAGTTCTCTCTCCCCATTTTCTGTTAGGCCCAATTTCTGATCTGATTTATTTGAATTTTAATCTGGTCACATTTTTTCTGTCTAGTTAGATGTTCATCACTATCATTTGCTTCTGAAAAAGCAATTTTTAATTTTGTAGACTTTTTTGGTTTGTTTTCTAGATTCCACTTCACTCATTTCTGCTGTGATCTTTTATACGTCTTTCTGCTAACATTGGGCTTAATTTGTTCCTTTTTTACCATTTTGAAATGTAAAGTTAGGTCATTTATTTGAAAATAATATCTCTTCCTGCTGATCTTCAGTGCTATAAATTTCCCCTTACAACTGCTCTTTTGTATATATAATACATTTTGGTGTGTTGCAATTCATTTCTATTTTGTGTTAATATATTTTTATTTAGTTTTTATTTTTTTCTTAAAACTAATGAACAAGAGCTTAATTACCAACATTTCCCACCTGTCCTGCCATTAGTCATATCTACATTTATATTAGTGAAATCACAAAAGATACCTAACATGAACTCAGTGTTTTAAAGTTTAGTAAGACTTCTTCTGTGGTCTAATATATAGTCTATTCTTTTTTTCCATTTTATTTTTTCTCCATTTTTTTAATGTTCTGTTTGTGTTTAAGAAGAGTATTTCATTTTCTGAGGTTGAATGTGATGTTTTGTATACCTCTTTTAAATCCTGTTGGTCTAGAGAGTTGTTCAAACTAGGTTTATCCTTATTAAATATCTATCTAGGTTATCTACTTATTGATTAAAGTGGGATATCTGAAATAATATATTTCTGTCCTTCTCTCCCTTAGGTTCTATTAGTGTTCGTTTCATATGTTTAGATGCTCCAACTTTCATTGTATAATTACATGTTTTTAAATTTTTTTATTTTAAAATTAAAGAAACTAACAAAACAACAATGAAGAGAAAAAGAGAAAAGAAAACAAATAAAAAGATACATGACCTCAAAACGAAATGATAGGAATTAACAATGGTTGCTACGTTACATACTGTTACTGTCAACAGTGTTGCTCAGTCCACCAGATGTAAGAATGTAAGATTGATCAAACAATCAAAGACAGTAACAAGTAATAAAAAAAAAAAAACTGGAAATGATGCAGAGCTGTGCCACACAAGATGTTAGGAGTTCAACAATCATTCTTATAGTGCATACTGTTGTTTTTAGATGTGTCATTCTGATTACCAGTACAATCACGTTTTAACTGTTGCATCCAGTTAACAATTTAGTAAATTTATGCTATGAAACAAAGTCCTTTGTCTTTTGTAAGAGATTTTGACTGAATATCTTGTTTTCTGAATTCCTTTGATTCATATTTCATAGAATATATTTATCTTCTTATTTTTAGTATTTTCTTGTCCTTAAATTTGATTAAGCTTTGATGTTCCATCATGGTAGAGCCACACACATCCAAAAATGTGAGAATTTTTCAAATTTTTCTTCTCCAGCAACTTCTATGCCCACTTATTGAGGGAGGTAATTCTACCCACTATTAATTTTATTTCCCCAGAATATATATCAGTTAACTTTCCTCTGCAGCCAAGAAGTTTGTTCTTCACAGAAATATTTTTCAAGAAAAGGGAATATTACCCTATAAATCTGTCCCATAAAAGTGATTTCCTATTTCTGTCTTAACTCAGATCCATCTGAGCAAGAAATATTATCTTTTTTTCTGCACAGTGTTCTCTAACTGTCCTGTTTGTATGTTTAATGAATGTATTTAATGGCAAAATGAGAAAAGGTGAAAAATGGATGTCAAAGAGGCTGGGTAAAGATGCGGATAGATATACACACTAAGGCTTTCAGGAAAGTCAGGCTCTGTTTAGCTCCAGGGTGCAAATATTACATTACTAGTCACATAAGTCATATACTCCAATATCCTGGATCTATGGATTTTTATATGTACAAATTCTTGCAGCTCTGGAAAATAGAATGAGTTTGTTACCAGCCCCATTACAAGGAGCATGACATTGAAGGAGAGTAACATATACATTAACACAGCATGCCAGTGCATTGAGGAAGCTGATAAAACCACATACTTGGAGAACAGCAAATGTATATGAAAAACTAAATTATCTCACAATAGGTATTCAATACAGTGCTGATTAATATAGCTAATATATATTCTCAATATCAAAACTAGAATTTTTCTTTAACCTTTTTCTTTTCACTTTTCATAGTTTGAAATTGTTTATAACAGAAACACCTAAATACTTATCTAAAAGGTTAATATTGTCTGATATAAATTCATATATCTACCTGAAGGATCCTTATTGCCTGAAATTTCATTTTTATTTTTAATTTTAAAATTTATTACATATACTAATTACGTACAAAATAATACTTAGAAATATGCATAGTTTCACTTTCATTTCCATTCTAAGTTTGCATTCTTTGTACATGAAGATTCTACATTGAAAGTCAAATTCTTTGCTCTAGTGTTTATTTAATCAGAGACATAGACACTATAAAACAAGGGCAATTCAAGAAAGTCTATAAAAAGAAGTATGAAAAGCTATGTCTGAGTATATTTTTGTGTACTCCATGTTAATTTACTTAGAGTAATAAAGAAAAATTCAAGAACATTTCTTGTCAATATATTACTAGAAATAAACTAACATTGTGTCGTAATGTTTCAACTAAATTCAATAACCACCAGATTGACAGACTGGAAAAGCTGTAGTTCAATTACTTGATATTGGGTGTAGCAAGTGAAACGAACTCTGAAAGGAGGTAGGCTTTCTTAGTCAGTGCTATATTTCTAAAAATTCCATTCAGAGCTGCACTTTCACCAGCGGTATATGAGGAAATTTGTTTAATATTCACCCATTTACAGATTTCTTATTGTCTACATGTTATTTTTTAGACTGAGTCCATTAAAGGAACATTCTATTTGATTTGAATTCTTTTAACTTCTGAGACTTGTTTTATCATCAAAAATTTCCGTCCTGGTTAATACGTTCTGAAAGTTTAGGAAAAGTATATTTTGCTGTTGTTGGTGAGAACATTCTGAACATGTCAATTAAATGCTATTGATGGATTAAGTTCAAATTTCTATATCTTTGTGACTAATTCAGTCTGTGGTGGAATGTGTGTAGAAGTCTCCAACAGTAGTAACAGATCTGCCTATTTATCCTTTATGCTTTGTGAGATTTGTCTCATATATTTTAAACTCTGTTTTGTGAGTACACATTTTGTTGGTGCACATTTAAATTTTTGGATTTATCATTTCTGAAGTTTGCTTAACTTCTTAATCTTTAGGTTTGTTATTTCACCAAGTTGGGGGTGTTTGTAGCCATCATTTTTTCAAATATTCATTTTAACACTTAGTTTCCCATTTCTTATGGAACTTTGATACTATAAATATTGGTTATGATATTTTTCACATATCCCACAAAATTTATGTATTCTTTTCTCTTTTTATTCTGTTGTTGTTCCTCTTATTCACAGATTGATTTTTTTTTGTCTTTTTACATTTCAAAGTAGCCATAAAAGATTTCATTGGTTTGACATGGTTATTTTACTTTCTCAGTTCAATGGTTTCCACTAATCATATTTAAACTCTCATTTTGCCCTGTGATTTCCATATTTTTTTCATTTGCTTCAGAAAATGATGCTGCATTACCCCAGCATTTTCTATGGCAGCTGCCAAATCTTTGGAAGATTACTACACCGTCTAAGTTACCCCACTGTTTGGCTTCAGCTGATTTCTGTTGACACTCATGTTGCAATTGCCTGGTTTTTGGCATAAGAGATTATCTTATTGTATTCTGAGTATTCTGTGTATTATTATCTGACACTCAGGTTTTATTTATATTTTTCCTTTTAGTGACGCTCACATTGTAAAGATAAGGGCAGAAATTAAGGGCTGGGGATATAGCTCAGTGGAATAAGCGCTTGCCTAGCAAGCACAGGGTCCTGAGTTCGATCCCCAGTACCGCAAAAAAAAAAAAAAAAAAAAAAAAAAAAAAAAAAAAAAAAAAAAAAAAAAAAAAAAAAAAAAAAAAAAAAAAAAAAAAAAAAA
>PVLD010033066.1:0-14033 GCA_004027595.1 Dinomys branickii
GTGTATTTTTGATATACATGATGACCACATTCATCATAGCGAATTTGTACCTGTACATAATATATCTTGATTCTTCTTTTTTCTCCATTCCCCTCTCCTCTCTTCTTCCTTTTTTCCCTTCCTTATTTACAAAAGCTCTGTTTCCATTTCTCCTTCTATTTTTTTCTTTTCTTTTCCCTTTCTTCCTTTCCATATAAATTTATTAATCTTGTGTAGGTAATGAGTCAAGTGTTTCCTTTTAAAAATACATAAGGAGAGTTTGTATCTCTCAGGTCATCCAAAACCTCTGAAGTGTTCAATTCTATAGCTACAAGGCACAGATCATCATTTGGGTTAGGACAGAGAAATTCTGTTGTTTTTTGCTTTTGAGACAGGGTTTCACTATGCAGTTGAGGTTGACCTTGAACTCCCAGCAATCCTTAGGCCTCAACCTTCTAAGTGCTGGGATTATAGGCATGTGCCACCATGTCCAGCTAGAAATTCTTAAAATAAAATATTTTTTGCCCTTTTGAGACAGGGCCTTGCTATGCAGTTCAGGCTGGCCTTGAGGTCACTTTGTACCCAGGATAGTCTCGAACTTGCAATGATCCTCCTGCCTCAGCCTCCTGAGTGCTGAGATTACAGGCACGCACTACCATGCCTCACAAAATAAAATGTTTGATAAAAACATGAAGAGTAATGGTTGAAAAAAGATGACATCTTTAAGTGAATATTGAATAAATTGAGATTAGGGGAAAACATTATAACTAGAAGTAAAATACAAAGAACAGGTAGTTATCTATACATATGTTTTCTACTTCTTCCATAATAAAAAGCAATGGAATTTCATCTGGGCACACTGAAGCCCTGCATATAAATATTTCCTAGCTTCCCTTGCAGCTAGATGCAGATATAAATAAAAGGAATATGTGTAAACAACTAATCTGTGCTAAAAACCAAGATATCTGTAGGGAATAATTTAAAAAACACTTATAGAAACTAGAAAATGCTTAGGATACAGGAAGAATCCTAACTGATAATTACCATAATCATTTAGAAAGGTAGAAACCATAACTATCTTTAACTATGTGAAAGGTTGGTATATGGAAGAGAATTAAGTTTGTTCTTTAGGCCTCACAGAGTGTATTTATCAAAACAGATAAAAAATGTGAAAAGACTGTGTTCAGTTTAAAGTGCTAAAGATCGCATATGTTTATGAACTTTTATAATTTTTAAGGCAGGTTTGTAAACTAAAAGATAGAATAGGCAAACACAAGGCTTTCAAACTAGGCCTATCAGTTTCTCATTAGAAATATTGTGTAAGGAAATTAAGCATCAGATGATTGTGTCCCTAACCCCCTAGGCTCACTTTCAAGTCTAAGATTTTAAGGCACTTGCTAATTAATTTAAAATCCATTCTTTAAAATGTATCATGATATAAATTCTTATCATTCTCTCTAAATAGAGAACATTGAAACAATTTCCCGGAATATTCGGTCTCTATTTTTTTTTTTATGAAACAGCACTTCAGAGATAATCAGTTCAATATTCACACAACTGTGATCTCTTAGCCAATGTCATTCCATTCCAAAAATGTTTTAAAATATACTTATTGGCAGTTATTCCAAGAAATTCAGGTAACACTTAATAAAATAATTCCCTGAAATGTTAAATTTTCTAACAGATCATAATTAGTTAATTAAATGTATTAATTAGTGATTTAGAAGGTAGATGGCTCCAACTCAAATTGATTTTTACAGTAATATATTTTATGAATGACAGTACTACTGGATTTCTCAGATCTTGATTTCACTTTTTTCATGACATAGAAATGATGGCATCCCTTCTAACCCTCCCCAGCACTGAGAAGATTAAATAAAAAAGATGAGGTTTTAACAATGAAAGTAAAGTTGACAATTAGAATCCATGTAATTCACTTACCATTTCCTTTGGAATAGCAAATTTTATCACCACCCTCCACTTCAAAATCCATGAAAGCTATGTTCATGTGCAAAAGTCATTTACATAAATATTAACTTAAATTTATGACATTTGATGCCTTTCATGTTGTTATAGAAACCAAGCTTGGTTTTTCAACAGACCTCAATGAATGTTTGTTGAATGATTTAATATGGCCACACTGTCCTTAAGTATGTGGGAAAATGTGCTGCAATTTCAATAGATACAGGAGAAATAAGCTTGGGGAACACTAGATTAATAGGTAATAGGAAAACAGGAGATAGAATTTTGAGGATAAGAAAGGGATAAGGAGACAGAAACAGGGGGAGAGGAAAGTAAGTACCAAGAATTAAAATGTGCTAAGTACATGTCCCAAGTTCTCATAGGGACAGGAATCATATTTTGCAAACACACACTAAGAAAAATTTTTTAAAGATATAAGTGCTGTAATGTTTACTGTTTACAGAACTTGACAAACTATGGTGAAAATAACCAAGAAGGAGATAATATAATGCATTTTTAAACTAAATTTTACCATGAAACCCTTTTGGTTGGAATATCTAGCTACTGTCCTCTAGGCCACATTTCTGATGCTGTCAAGTTTAATAAACATGACATTATTTAGTTACTTTACAAATACATTTTCAATGATGGAACAAAACCATTATGAATACACTTGTGAAGGTATCCAGTTTTAAGTGATTGAAGAATCCATCTTCATTCTTCTGTAAGTCTTTCCTGTACCAAAGTGGTTCAGAGTCTGGAAACTGCATTTCCCAGACTGCATAGCTAACACCTGCAAGAGATTTGGATAAAACTGGACAAGGAAAGCATTATTTTCTCTGGAAACTGCATATAGGTACATCCATGTTTGTGGGAGCCTCTCATTCTCAATATCAGACATTTTCCTACTGGAAATATCTACATAAGCAGATGTTTTCCTAACTAAGGTATAGCAAGTGATCTAAGAGATACAAAGACAAGACATAAGAGTAAATAACAATATCTATAGCACTTCTAAGGGGAGTTCTGACAGCAGTGATTTATAGTCAGAGCTGACTTCTGACAATTGGATTAAATACTGAATTTCAGAAACATGGGTTCAGTAATGGAACAGCTGAGCAAACTCTGATGAACATCTTCTTTGTTGCCAGGACAAAACACACACAAATAGATTCTGCAGTATAATTAGTGGATTTTTTCAATTTATCAAAAACAGATCATAATAAATATCCTAAAAACCTGGACAAGATGTCAGACCCCCATCAAATTAATGCCATCACAAACAAGATGATAAATTAGGCAAATGTTGAGTTTAATAGCCTAACTCACTGCCAAAAGTTTGGCTTATTCCTTTTATGAAAGGCTCTTGTGGCTATGTTAACTGATGACTTCCTTGCTATTATTTCATTTCAAAAATTTAATTATTTGAATCTCCTCAGATTTCTGGAAATGCCAACTACTTTTAGATGCTACAAATATTGCTGAACAAACATGGATCCTGAGATCTTAGGGAATATACTGAAACTTTCCTGCATGGACTCATGGAAAGGAGTCAACTCCATAGTATTTAGCTTTCCTACTTGTAGAGATTTTTACACAAAGGAAAGCAAATACATTGTGAGATTCTAGAGTTTTGAAGTAAAAAGAATATATAAATCATTTTGTAGTAATTTTAAATCTAGGTAATTTCTAAGCTATATTTCTAATTCAGAGCTTTTATTTCACATTAGACCAAGTGTATTAGAACGCATTCATCTCCCACAGTGAATATGTATTTTGGTTATATAATATTTCTGGATTTTTATAAATTTGTTTTGAAATTATTCTCTGTGTACAATTTATTTATCACTGAGCACAACATCGCAGCAATCGCGCTGCACATTTGAGGACTCTAGCAAAAGAAGAGAATCCAAACTTAATTTTCTTTCTTTTTGGAGGTGACTGTACCAGTAATTGAACTTAGGACCTCATGCCTGCCAGGCAGGGGCTGTGCCCCTGAGCTATATCCCCAGCCCCAAAGTTAGTTTTCAAATGTAGTGAAGTTTCCAAAGACTGCCACAATTAACAGTGAATAGCCTTATAGTATACTTTGTAGACATTCAGAATTTGCAGTTCTTCTCTTCAATATTTCACAGCCAATAATTGTCCCTTTTTCATATTGCAAATATTTCAGAAGCTTTTGAGAAGTTGCTTGCTATGAGACCATCAATAAACAATTTGCAGTTTGGGCTGAGAACACGAATTCACATGGTCATCTAGCTAAGAAATAATTTTCTTCTCAATCTGAGCTACTGGAAGGGGATGAGGAGAAACAAATTGATTTATCTGCCCATCTCTCTTTGCAATCCATTTAAAAGTGCTTCTAGCCACTGATAGCATCCTGTGGTGATCTCTTCTTACATATCCCATAGGGCAGCAGTGCTCTTTCTCCCACCAGACACCCTGGCATTTTATGGCCACTACCAACCAGGTTTTAGAGCTTCCTTGAGCTCAATTTGGTTAATAAGGAGCTGGAAACCACTGAAAAGGATTTGTGCTTCAACATCATCACTACTCAAGTGGAAACACCTAGTTTAGCTGACAGTTGCCCTGGCTGACAACACAGGTTTTTTTCTGCTATTTCATTAACCTTCTGAGAGACGAAGTGTTTTGATCATTGTCTTCCACTGAAGGGCAAATTTGTTTTGTGCACTCATAATCATCAGTTTTATAAGAGACATGCCTGAATGGACATCATTTTCAATAAAAATGCTATTCTTTGTCTATTAACTCATCTGTCTGACACAGTAGTGGCTAATAGATGTCTATGCCCTTGAGAGAGGGATCTGTGTCCAAAAAGATGTCTTGTACCAGGCATTGTACTAGGTATATCCTATACATTCTCACTAATTATGATAAAAATATATTAAATATGTTCTTATGCTTTCCTATTTGTAAAAGAAACAGTAAGATTATCAGCTTGCAGGTTTCCATTTTCCCATCTCATGTGACAAATCCAAACATTCAGATATCAAAGCCACTTCAGTCCTACTATATCTACAAACTACCCATGTTTACAAAACAATTTCACGTGCACTCATTCTTTTTAAAAATCCAAGCCCATGTTTGAGAAGCTGGGGAGTTGTAATTAAAATATTAACTTTTAGTTAATCTTTTTCAATGTTCTGAGGTAAAACATCCTGTAGATTCCACAAGATTGTCCAATAAAAACTTGTGGGCTGATAGTGTACCACCAGAGTGATTTCCTTCCTGAACCTGGTTTACTCAGACAGAGAGACAATTTCAATAGTCAAAGTCAAAGAAATCCATTTTGCTGTTCAGGAAGTCAAGGTGTTATAATGGCCTCATAAACCTTGACAAAGATAGCACTGTTATACTGTGGATGCTGTACAAGGAACAAAGGAACAGACTTGATGAAGTCTATTTTAAAATGATTATTAGTTGCAAAAACCAATTTGTGCTATTCTAGAAGGCAATTATCAAAAAGCCAGCTTTCCCAAGAAATAGGTAAAAGATCAGAAAAGGCCAATGTGTCAGCTAGGAGGGCCATCAGCTAAATTATATATCTACTACTTATAAAATTATTATTTTATTATATGGCTGTATATTTATATGGCCATACATAATTAAATATTTAAATATCTTATAAATATTTTAAATGGATACATAAAAATCAGGATAGCCTCACATAGATCTGCAATATGAAACAGTAAAGGCAAAGGAGAAATTTCTAGTAAGTTTTATTCAAAGTAAATGATTTCAAATTTATTGTGAACTAAGCATTGATTTACATGAAAGGGCATCAGGAAAATGTTGACAGGCTTTGAAGAATAGACAGTATGTAGCATTTACATGTAATTTCTGAAGAAAACATTTTGATAGTTTTTCAAATATCAGTTATTTATTTACTGAAACTAAATAAAACAATGAAAATCATTTGGAAAAAGTGATGAACACCAATTGTTCAAAATAGAGCTATAAGTTAGAACTCAGAAGTCAAAAATAACTTTTGAAAGACAATACCTTTACTATTAAAATATATTAAGGGCCTGTGATATAGCTCAGTGGCACAGTACCTGCTTGGCAAGCACAAGGTCCTGAGTTCAACCCCCCCTATCAAAACAAAAGAAAACAAGACAGAAAAAAAAAACAATAATTGAACAATGAAGATGCTTTTAAGAATATGAAAGAAAGAGGTAAATTAGTAGGAAACATAAAGTATGTTTAGTCATGTCTCAGAGCCACAGGAGGAAAATTTTTAAATTTTCATTTAACCATGACTCATAAGTACAAAAAATAGTTAAGGAATAATTTTGAAATAATTAAAATTAATTACTAGGAAAAATAGAATTAAAAAGAATTTGCAACTTAAATTTTACACAAAACAGGATCTAAGTAAAGCATGTAACGTACAAAAGATTTTTTATACTGAAAAATTTAGTTTATAATAGTACTATAAATGGCATAAAGCTTTGGTGGAAATTTCTAATTAGATGCCTGTACGTGTCTGGACAGGATACTATAAACTGACCACCTATACTTTATGAGAAAGAGAAGCCAGTGTCACTCTGGGGAAGCTCTGCATGGTAGAGTTGATTACTTGGTGTCACTAATTATGAGCACTTGGGAGCCCCACACATTTTGGTCTATTTCATTAGAGATAAGTCTTCCCACATTTGAATTCTAACTCCCTTTCCCAGCAGCCACCTTTGTCATCACACCAAACATAAGCTGTTAATCCCAAATTGTGATAAATCAATTGCCCCTTAAATAAATCATAGATACTACCCAGTAAATGGAATGATCCCTTATCTGTCCTTCTATATGTGACTGACCATATTTGCGTTGGTTTGGGGGTTATTTTTGCAAGAGGAGAACAATATAATATAGGGCACATATTTTATAAGATTATTTATAATAGTCACCCAAAGAACGATAGACAAGAGTACAGGAAATCTGTCCACACACTATAGACCAAGGAATCTAGCTAAAGGCCTGGATTCCATGGAAATGTCCTGCATGAGTCCAGCCAAAGGCCTAGCGCTCATAACGGTGCCTCCCATGAAACCAACTGGAAGCCCAGAGCCCACAACAATATCTCATACAGGCCTGTTTCACGGGTCTGTGCTGAGAAGGCCCAAAGGTCAGTGGTGGAATCTAGAAATTCTGTGCCAGCAGGATGAAGGATCTGTGTGAGCAGGCTCAGGGATCTGCACTGGAGCCAGGAAGCAACACTCAGAACAACCAGAGCTTCCCCAAAAGGTACCACAGCCATCCTCAGCAACAGTGAGGTCCCGAACTCCTCTGATGGTCAAGATGGCTGAGTTCCCATCAGTGAAACTAACACAGCAAGCGTTTCCAGAAGATGGGCAGTGCACCGTCTTTCCCTCTGGAGCCAGGAAGCGATGCTCAAAGTGAGGACCAGAGCTCCCCCAAAGTGAACCAAAGCCATTTTCAGGCCCATCGAGGTCCCGAGCTCCTCAGAGGATGAAAACAACCACATTCATCAGGAAAGCCAGCATGACGAGCGCCTCCAAAACAAGCAACAGCTCCTTACAGCTTCCACCAGCTCCAGCTGCCTTTCTCAGCTCCCAACAGCCTCCCTTCTGCACTTGTGCCTCTTATGCTGCTGGCACCAATCCCCAGGCAGGCCTCCCACACCCAGCACCATGCTTACTCAGTTCAGCTGGGGGTTATAAGTTGACCGCCAGTTGTCAATCCACTACAGTATGTGAGTGCGTGTGTGCAGTGTGTGTGTGTGTGTGTGTGTGTAGTGTGTGTGTGTGTGTGTGTGTGTGTGTGTGCGCACGCGCACACAGGTGCACACGCAGGGACAGTAAGGATGACAGATGGGTAAAGAAGCTTTATTTGAAGAGTTAATCCCCCAATTTGCATCCCCACTTTTCATCTGTGCCTTGTACTGCTCTATGCATTCATACTAAAGGGGAAGGCTTGTCTGCTAGTCCTCTCATGTCCCAGAAGAGCATGTGAAATGCCTGTGTTTCTTTAAACTTTCAAACTAATCACATCTGTTTTCTGATTCCCAGACATTTGTTGCAATTTCTCATCCATTATTGGGATCCACCTTGCCTTGGTCTCATATCATTCCTATTTTCAGTACTGTGTAAACTTTTATCAGAATCTCAGAACATAGAGGATGTAAATGTAAGTTTTTGGGTTACCACCTTGAATGTGAAGAAATTTACAGTGTTCTTATAAGATAATCTCTCTGGTGAGAAAAGTCTGCTTGTTTGGTTTTAGTCTGAGCCTCAGCTTTCACCAAGATTAGCTTCATTGTCTCTGTTATTAAATTCCCATAAATTAATTTATACTTCCTTCAATTTTTACCTGTATGTACAATTAATCTTATCATGATTAAATCCTTTCTTCATTCTTCACTTCCTTTCTTCCTTACTCTCTCCCTTCATCCGTCCCTCTCTCTTTCTGCTTTTCTGTATGTAGCCATGTATCTACCCAATCTACACAGACAGAAATATATTAGCATTCAGGAATGAAGCTCACCAAGTATAAGACTTTTTCCAGTGGGTATTGTGATTTTTGTCAATTTGTTGCTGTTTTCTCCTCTTAAAATGATTATGTATATATTAAATATTGAAATGGCTATCATTAAAATAAGAAAACTTGTAAATTCTCAGCTTGCAACTTCACTTAGAAATTCATCCTAAAGAGTAGCAATATAGCTATTGAAGCACTTGTGTGCAGCATATTTGTGGTAATTTCTGAAATAAAAAATTGAAAAAACTTCAATAGAGAGTTAAATTATGGTGCAGTTAAGCAATGGACTTATGTAGTCATTGAAAATCATCTAATAATATATATATATATTGACAATATAATGTGAATGGGCCTATTATTATGTATTGTTTTTCAGTGTTTGTGAATACATGCTTGGGAAAAGTCTGAAATTATAAATACCAAACCTTTGCTGAATGTGTCTGTTGGTGGCTTGGTTTTATTCTTCATATTTTCTCTAGTTTCCTAATTATATGTAAAATTTTCCTTTTACAATCAACATGTGTTACTCATGCACTCAGAGAGGGACCTATTTATAATTTGAACAAAAAGGCAGAATGTACACACATGCTGAAATAAAATGACAATATTTATGACACTACCCAATAGTATTTTGAAAATCTAGCATATTGGTATTTGTCTTTGTAGCATATTTTGAATATATGAATATTCAAATATTTTAAAAAATATTCATATGAAAGCCATTTGTTCTACTAGTTTTCTTCCCAGTGTTTTTCCCTTAGCAGAATGACTATCACTGAAATGTATTCCACCTCATTTGATAGAGGTTAATAACACACAGAGACATCTTAAATGTTTTGCTATGCTTAGTAGCATATTGAATATTTTTAAAGTAAGAGAATATTTTTAAAGTAAGAATATTTCTTGTGGATATTATATCTCTTGGAGAAAAACAAATTGGAATACTTCATAGTATCATACTCTTCAGTGACTTGAAAATTTAAATAAAATCTCAGCATTGGAATGAATTCAAATCCATTTTGTATTGTTCTCTGGCCTTCAGTGCAAGGCATTATTTCTAGTTTCTATTTCTAATTTTGTATCAGAGAGCTCATTTTATACAAATTCTCCTCAAGGACCCTACCAATGTCACAGGTCTCAATGAACTTGTCACTAATAATCTGAATTCTTCTCCTAGTTTACTCCATAACCTTCTCTGAATGACATTATATGTGTATTTTCATGTTTGGATTTGAGTTTTCTTTGGTGAAATACTCAAGAATATCTGGAAAGTCCTAGGATTCTACAGAATAGAATTGGAAAGCTCCACAATGTTTTGAAGTCTTCAGTTTCTGCAATAAAGTCAGCCAGAGAAAGGGCCATTCTGAGTCATTTGTGGGAAAATGGATGCACCTAGAGAGCACAGTGCTTAGTGAAATAAACCAGACACAGAAGCTTAAATATCAGGTGGTTTCTCTTACATGAGAAAGCAAAAATATAAAAAATTCAAAGGGCAAAAAGAAAGATTGTAGGAAACGGAGATCTTTTGCACATGGGAAGGAGGTCTGGAGGCTGAGGAGGGCTGGGGATTGAGGTGCAATAAGTGCATGTGTTAACCCTCCCAGGTGAATGTATTCATTATGGATCACAAACATTGACTCATAAAAAGAACAGAAATTAAAGGTGCTGCGCTTGGTTTGAAGTGGCTCCTGGGAATGAATATTATACACAAAAAATCACTGTCAAAGGTCTGCTCTCCTAAATAAAAGATAGATAACAGGAATAGGGAGATAGAACCTGCGCAAATGGGGAGGGACTAAGAGATGAAGGAAAGAGGAGGAGGAGATAAAAAATAATTATGTGCTATGTATGTGTACCACCGCCCCACAAGAACATGACCATTATGGACTACAAATGTGTGCTACTACAAATATAAAAATTGAAAAAAAAAATGAATCTAGGAATAACACTAAAACAAACAATTCTGCTCTTATCTTCAGGAGAATATTATCTTTCATGTTTTGGTCAATGTAAAAAATTAAATTCTAATGTTTTATTTATTCTTTACATTTAATTGAATATTTGAAAGGAAAGTATCTTTCATTTTTCTTTGCCCCTACAATTTTACACACAGGTGCTAGTGAAGTTTATGGCTCACATCTGCAGCTGAAATGCCAGTTGGGTGATATCAATAGGCTGTTACGTAGCAGTATTTTGCCAGTTCATCTGTGCTTACTGAAACAAAATCTCGATTTTCCTACTGCCTTCTTTCCCTTACATCTTTAGGAGAAAGAATAAGAAATCGTAATAAAAGGCTAATAACAGTAAGCTGTAATTTGTATTACACATTGTCAGTGTGGAGCTCCTATTTCCAATCTCACTTTGCCATTGTAGTCAAAGGACGCAGTTGTCACTGGCACGCCTCTCATGCTACTTGAAAGGGACTAGTAAGAATGGAGAGCAGTGGAAATAGCATATCTCCCTACAAAGTGCAGCCACTCTGCAGCAAAGCATCCTTATTGCTGGTTAATACTACCCTGGAGCTTCTGGACAGCAGAGGTAGGGAAGGTGGGATTCAGACTATAGCGAGGGCCAAAGAATTTTTCTACCTACCTGTTCATGACTAGAGTCTGGTCTGCCTTTCTGGGATTACCTTGCACCACCATTCTCTCTCAAATGTCTCCTGATGCCATTCATTGGAACTAGACGTGGTACCTTCAATGTCATATTTCCTGCTGGATGAGCTCAGAGTAAATTCCTATCTTCTTGCCTACACGCTCTAGCACTCACAATTTCTGGAAGCAACAAGAATCTGCCTGTTCTATATTCAGCAGCTCTGTAAATATTTATTGAAACAATAAGTGAATATCTTTGTGCATTTTCTCTCATATATTTTTCCTTTAATGCCATGTTTCTCACTTCTCTAGTAGATAGAAGATGCCTTATTCTTGAAATATGCTCATTATGAAGATCATATTGAATGTCTTTCAACAATATTTTTTCATCTATTATAATACATGTCATAGTATTATAATGGTTCCTTTGCAAACAAAATTTAACCACTAGTCTATCACTGAGGGCAGTAATCATATTAATTTTATCTTTATGACTCTAAGTGTGACCATACTCAGTTTTTGTGTAGTGGATGAATGTTGGATGAAAGATCTTCTAACCTGAATTTCAGGCCTTTTTTTTATAATAATAACAATAAAATAATAAATGCTTGTTATAGCACAGTGATTAGAAGCCCAAGAGAGCCAGAGATTAAATCCTAGATGTACACTTTATGAAGTGTTATTATCTTGAATATCTTATTTGTTTGTCCTTCCTTTTTCTCATCTATAAAATGCAGATAATACTAATACCTGCCTGTTAAGATTAAACTAAGGAATATATGAAAATAATGTCTGGAATCCATAAGATATCCAATACTTGTTAATTATATAACTTTACCTTTACACCATAAGGTACTTTATATCCCATATAAAATATCTTAAATAAAGTATTTTATATAATTTCTTCCTATAATAACACTAAAAATAAAAATAAGGAAAAAAGAAATTACTAAATTTGCTCAAGATTACAAACTTTTAGGTATTAAAATCGATCTAGTCCTAAACCCGCACCACAACATTTTCTATAAAACCTAATGTACATCAGGATTTATATTATTTTAGTTTATTTAGGTCTATTGGTACACATTAGGTACACATAATGATCACATTCATTATAAGGAATTTCTACCTGTATATAACCTAGCTTCATTCCTCTTTTTGTCCATTCCTGTGCCCTCCCTTTAAACCCCTTACTCTCCCCATTCATAAACCTGTTTTCATTTTATTCTTCTTTTGTCATTTTTCTTTCCCTTCCCCCTCCTTAGTTCTCTTTTCGTTTTGAACAGTTTCTTCCAATTTTGCAATATCTAGTGTACATTTCAGTTTTTCACACCAGAGATAATACAATATTCACAACTGTGTGTCTGATTTATTTCACTTATGATTATGATCTCAAGGTTCAACCATTTAGCTATAAAAGTCTCAATTTTATCCTTCTTTATGGCTGAGTAAGGCTCTATTATATGCAAAAACACATCTTCTTTATCCATTTATTGGTTTATAGGCATTTGGGTCACTTCCAAGGTTTAGCTATTACAAACTGTGCTGCTATAAGCACGCGTGTGTGTACAGCACTGTGATATGATGCTTTTAATTCTCTTGGGAAGACACCCAGGAGGGGAAGAGCTGGCGCGACCTCTAGTCCAAGACTTTATATTCTATGACTCATAATATTTTACTTATTTAACAAATGTTCTTGCATCATCTCTTCCATACTTACCACACAGAAGTCATAGCATCATCTTTAAGAGCTGACTCGCTAGGGTGCTGCAGTCAGAATACCCAAGATTGTATTCCTAGTTTGAACATTTTATTAGCCAGTGATCTTAGCTAGTTGCTTAACTTCTCTATACCCTGTGATTCCTTGTAAAATGAGCATCATAATATCAACCTCAGAAGGTTATTTATTCTAGGGATCAAATAAGATATAATATGTCTAACATGCTTTGCAAAATGACTGGTACATTCAAAGCTTAATAAAGCAAGCTGTCACCCATCACTAGCTGTCAGCTTTATTTATTTACTAGTTTTTGCTTTGCATTATAGAACTTTTTTATCTCATTCATAAACAGGATTTTGCCTTCTTTTTTAGAGTATTTCCCTGTACAGCACCATCTCTCTCTTTTTATACTTTTGCCACTCATGAAATATAGGTACCAGTGAGGTACTGATATAGGAATATAGGTACTGTTATGGTTTATATCTAAATGTCTTCTTAAAGCCTATGTGATCACAGGTGACACCTTTGGAAGGTGATAGGATTATAAGAGCGTTATAGCTGATTGCTCTTAGGAGGTTGGACTTCATCAGAAGAAGCAGGTCTCTGTTGAGTATAGGCCAAAAATTTTTAAGTTTCTTTCTGTCTTCTACCTTGATTCATTCTTCTTGAATTGACTTATTATCCTCATCTTTCAATTCATCTCAGACCAAATACCCCAAATCCCAACTGACACAGTTGGGCGTTCAGACATACACTGCCATAAACGGTCACTTGCCCCTAGCACAGCCTTCATCTCACTCTGTGGTATTCTTAAGCTAAGTTCCCTCCCTCCCCCACTTCCACCACCTCCTCTTTGGCATTCTCTTCTTCCTTTTTAATTATCTTAACTTTGGAAAGGCAAATGCTATATGTTGCTAACCAAGAACTCCCCAGCATTTTTTAAAACACCTGCTAAGCAGGCGCTTATTCCACTGAGCTATATCCCCAAAATCCTAGATTGTTGACGCCTTCTCCCTCAAACTTTTTTTTTTTTTGCTTCAGTGCTGTTTGTTTGTTTGTGTTTTGTGAAATAAATCAGCGATACATGTGCAGGCAACGTATTATATCACTGGTGTAAGAACCCGAGGGTGGGAATATAAACTAAAAGTCATGAAGGAAATCTGTTCAAAAACAGAGAACGGATGGGACGAAGGAAAGGAGAAAAGAAAAAGACAAAAATGTATGTATGTATGTATAGAGGAATATATATGAATATACATATG
>PVLD010033067.1:0-14032 GCA_004027595.1 Dinomys branickii
AGCGTCTGGGGCTTTCCCACGTCTCGCCCCGGCAGCCTGGTCCGCCCTACCACATCTCCCCCGGCATCTCAGAGAAACACGCCCAGTTTAAACTTCCCAGCCGAGGTCCCGGCATTCACGCTCGCCAAGTCTGTCTCGAGCTGGTGGTGTTTATTAAGGAGGTTCGCTCCCTTGCTGCTCACCTGGTCGCCATCTTCCCTGGATCTCCATCTGTTTTATTCTTAGCTGTATGTTTTCCTTGCTCCTTTAGCTGCAGCAGAAATTAGATGCAATT
Source organism: Dinomys branickii (assembly GCA_004027595.1). Taxonomy (NCBI): domain Eukaryota; kingdom Metazoa; phylum Chordata; class Mammalia; order Rodentia; family Dinomyidae; genus Dinomys; species Dinomys branickii. The sequence continues at coordinate 275 of PVLD010033067.1, forward strand.
TAGCTTTATCAAAACTAGACTGTTTAATTTTTACTGGAAGTTCAAAAGGATATATAATAATTTTATACAGCATAGAAATGCAGCTGACAGGTGATAATGTACAGCATATACTAACATATATAACAGAACAGTCTGAAGGTAGTTTTCTCTATCATATACCCAGATCCTAATATTTTATATAAAACCAACAGGTAGGAAAAAGCCACAGAATTGATATTCAATGAGTGCCAAGGGCTTAATTCAATAATGCCTCAAAAACTGATTTGAAAGGTATTGACCTTGAATCAAAAGACCCCACCTCTGTCTCAGTCCCACCACTCGTTTTGGGATCATGGCCAGGAGTCTCAATTTCCTTTGCCTCCTTTATTCTCTATAAAACTGCTAATCTAGTCCCCCCACCTCTGCTTTCAGAAATATTTACATTTGCACACAGACTGAATGTACTGTATGAAAGCAACTTCCACAGACTCCAGTTCTTTCTTTTTAATTTCCTGTTTTATTCTTTAATCAGCACATAAGGTTGTATATATTTGTGGAGTTAATGCAGTATTTCCATGCGTATATACCGTAAGTCATAACCACATTATTGAAGTTTAACACATCCATCATTTCAAACATTTTCTTTTGTTAGAAACTGCCAAAAATCCTCCTTCTAGCTATTTTGAAATATAAAATAAGTTATTGTTAATTAGAATTTATTTCTCTTACATAACTGTATTCTTGTACTTAATCAACAGTCTCTGTCTACTTCCTTTTTCTCCTTCCCTCACCCAGCCTCTAATAATCACTATCCTACCCTCTACTTCTATGAGGTCAAATTATGTAGCTCCTAACATGCTCTTTTAGTTTACCTGAGTATTATAAAAGGTGTAAATTCCCAGGATTCTTCCATCCAATAAATATTACGTTACCCAATTTTTTTTTTTTTTTTTTACGAAGAAGGTTATGTGAGAAAACATGAACAAATTGACTTGGAATCCTTTTGCTCAACTTTTTAAGTAATAACAATTATAGTACAGACTGATAGTGTTTCAGTACTTACTGACTGGCAGGCATTTTAACCACTAATGCTCTCATACACCAGTTCACGGATCCGTAAGGATAGTGCATAAGGGAAATCCTATTATCTCCATGATTGGATGAAGACACTGAATCTTAGAAATTTAAAAGGCTTTCAGGTGAAGACAACATTATATAAGACAGCATCCAGTGCTAATTCCCTACTATCTTCTCTATAATTTTGTATTTCCTGTATTGTTTTTGTGTTATTCTGGTTTATATGTCTCCACGCTTTTGTCTTTAAAGTAAAATAAAATAAATAAAATAAAGTAAATGGCTTTCAGTAGTCCACACATCTTTCAAATCCAAGTCCATCTGATTTGGGACATTTGCTAACAATATCATATGATATAGGGTCTTACGTCTCAAAAAAATAGAAAACTATTCAATGTGAACAGCACTTTATTGATAGTAAAAATTTAGCTCTCACACTACCAGTTCATGGTGCACATGTTCAATCATTCACTCATTAGCTTTTAATATTATAGTTATTTTATAGTAATAAGAAAAAAAATCCAAGGTAATATGTTGTATGTTTCAAGTAAAAGGGGGGAAATGATTGAATGCATTTAGAGTCAGTCCTGCTGCAGCCAATCTTTTACTGAAATGAGGTTATAATATAAATGAGTGTACACTTGTACTAGAGGGAAACATACAATCTTTAAAGTTACTCAATTTGTATTGTTAAAGTGTTGGTGAAGTAGCCTGTATATAAATATGACACCAGTGACAGCTATAAAGATAAACCTTTTATGTGGTAACTTCTCAATTTAAGCACACAGGACTAAATTTGAGGAATAAATCATGATAACAGGAAGCCACTACATTTATATGAAAATGAATAAATGTCTCATACTATCAGTTTATTAACCTGTAATGAGTAGCTACTTTATCATCTCTTTGTAGATTTTTTGAAATACCTTTGGCACAGTTGTGTTACAGATAATGCAGACTCATCTCATTGCTTAGAATTAATTTTATTACCTAAGAAATTGATTTTTCCAGGACCCAATAGTAGATTAGGCTGGAAGAATCTGTGCCTGAGCCAACACTTTGGCCAGTTATGTCACAAACCAGTGATGTTCAGTTATAGTCTCTCTTTATCTGGGGGAGATAAGAAGGTATAAAGATTATACATGGGTGGGGGAGGAATTGAAGGCAAAAAGTGCTCTCAGGGCACAGTGATGAGGAGCCTCTGGGAACAAGTTCTCAAGATTTTTCCATATTTTAGATGTTATGGGAGTACTTCTTAACAGGAAGGGGTGCCTACAGTCAGCTCCCACATGTTAGACTGTGATTGCCATTTCTGCACTGTGATATTAAGGTCATCACAAGGTCCTTTGATTTCATGCCTCCCACTGTGATATACCCTGGTGTTTGATGGTCCCATTGCTGTATTTTGCATTTGCCTAAGAAAGAAGGCTTTAATTTTGTATGGAAGTACAAATGCAGAACAGTGGAAATGGAATTATTCCAAGAATGACCCAGGAATTTGTCTGGGTTGCATGGCAGCAAGCCGGGTGTGAGCCCCCTTCTCTTCATGCAGAGGTTGGACAGCCACTTTTATGTTCACAGAATAGGAGGAAACAAGATCTGTAAATATTTCCCAGCACTTCTCTGAATACTTAAGCATGGACTAGCGTATAGCCCAAAATTTCCTGAGGAAAGACATTCTAATATTCAACCTATTAAAAACAACAGAAAGCATGGTCTATCTTCTGGAGCACCCCCTGGTAGTGTGTCCACCCCACCTCTGGGCAGGATGCTGAGAGAATAAAAAACCTGTTCTTCTACTGACTCTTCTGCCCTCAAATCCACCCAGGATTAGATGACGTGAATGGTGTTTTCCCAAGATCTTTGCATAACATTTGGTGAGGATTAGAGGGTCAGGAACCTTAGAGGTTGTCTGCTGCAGAGGAATGTAGTGATAAGTTCAAGGTCACTTGGCCTATTTTGCAAAAACAGGGTGAGAATTCAGGTCTTCTATGGTTCCCATGAGAGGAACATACTTCTGTACATGCAATCTAGATTTCTCTTCTAAATTAGCAGTAGTTTCCTGGATCTTTAGTTAAAAGACTTAAAGGCAGGGACTCAAACAAGTATTTGTACATTCACATTCATTACAGCACAAGAGCCAAAAGGCAGAAACAACTCAAATACCTATCAAGGAACGAGGGAGTGAACACAATGCTATATTCAATAATGAAATATTGTTCAGCCTTAAAAATGAAGGAATTTTTCATATATGCTATAGCATAGATGAATCTTTATGACATTTATGCTAAGTGAAACGAGCTAGAGAAAAAGGACAAAGATCCCACTTACATGAAAATAATGATTACCAGGTGCTAATAAAAGGGCACAATTGGAAGTTATTGCTTAATGGATACTGAGTCTCTGTTTGTGATGATGGAAAGTTCTGGAGAGGGAGGGCAGTAGTAGTGACATAACATTATGAATGTATTCAATGCCTCTGAACGACACATTTAAAACTGGTTAAAATGATACCTTTTATGTCAGACAGAAATAGTCTTCCACAATAACAAAAAGCAAACGCAGAAAGTAAACAATAAAAATCCTTCTGGAATTAACCCCTTAATTAATCTCTCTTTTTTTTCCGGTAAATCTCCTTTCTCTGCCATTCTACAATCTCAGAATTCTAGTTAACACCAGCCACCAAATTTGACTGATGGAATCCAACCATGAGCCACAGTGTCTTTTTCTTACGAGGTTTATGCTTTAGTGATATAGTACCTTATCAGCGCTATTAACTAGCATAGTGCTGCTTTGATGTCTTATCCCTCTTTCAGATTCCACCTACCCAAATCAGTCTCATTCTCCTTGGTCTAAGCCATCATTTATATCTGAAAATGGTCCCAGCATTCTCCTTACCAATTAACTTAAAAAATTCTGAACCATCTTTGATCCCTTTCTCTCTTTTCCAACCCCCTACATCCAATGTTTTAATTAGTACTCTTATATGGAGGAGACAGAATGAGCCTTGGCTAAGTCTACGCATACTGTATTATTTTTATTTCTAAGGAGGAATGTCCTGGTAAAATATGCTGATGTGCTCATGGTGATGTGTATATGTTACTAAAGCAAACTCAGCAGAAAAGAAGTACCTGTACTTGGAAACAATGCAGCTAACTGCAATGTAAGTGATGGCAGCACTGAGAATTGCAAGTATAAAGTGAAGTAAAAAAATAAAAAAGAAATTAATCAGAAAAGGAGAGGTTATTAAATATATAGCTGAATCAAAACTGGTGCTGGTACAGGACAAATTCACTAAGCAGGTTCAAATCTCTGGCCCACTGCATATTGTTTTTCTAATCTTGGACAAGTTGCTTAATTTCTTGGCCCTAAATTTATTTTTTCTGTAAAATGAGGATATCTGTTTATATATTTCAGTATTAAGATAATAAATAAAAGAATATGTCAAGTCTCTGGCATTATACAGGCATCAGTTATAGTTGATGTTTATGGTTGTCTTCTACTTCTTTTCCAAAGATCTGAGAACAGCACATTAGTCACCTGCTCACAGGATCCAGTGGCCCCAGCTGTGTATTTTCTTGTCCCGGCAACTTACATTTCTAAGGCTAATACCTTCTCTCTATCATTATAATCTACCCATTCTCTTCCTCCTAGCCTCAGCTCAACCTCTTTAGAAAATTCCCATCTCTCCAAACACCATCTTTTCCTCGGGTCTGTTGTGTATTGTCTCAACTCTTCATGGGTTCCCATTTGATACTGCACTTTCACTTGTGTATTTCTTTGGCTATAAAGTTATTTCCCCATTAGATCATAGTCTGTTAGGGGAAAGACTTGTTGTCCAGTATTTTGTGCTTTCTATACCAAGTAGAACTATAAATGAGAAACTTTATTTTATTCACTCTATCCCTTGAACTTAGAAGAGTGTCCAGAACATAGGATCTGAATGAATGAATGAATGAATGTGTTGTCACTTGGTTGTAACTCTAGGTTAATATATTACTTGTACAAATCAAACATGCTGCTTTGCATTTGGCACTTATTCTTCAAAGTAGATTTTTTTTAAATTTTTATTTTAAAGACAAAAAAAGGTGATATATAAACCAGAATAACATAAACACAATAAAGGAAATACAATATTATAGAGGAGACAGTAGGGAATTAGCACTGAATGCTGTATTACATAATATTATCTTCACATTTGTCAACACAAAAACAATAAAGGAAATGCAAAATTATAGAGAAGATAGGGAATTAGCAGTGGATGCTGTATTACATAATGTTGTCTTCGCATTTGTTAACACAAAAACAATAAAGGAAATACAAAATTATAGAGAAGTTAGGGAATTAGCACTGGATGCTGTATTACATAATGACAACTTCACATTTGTTAACACAAAATCAATAAAGGAAATACAAAATTATAAAGAAGATAGTATAGAATTAGCACTGGATGCTGTATTACATAATGTTATTTTCACATTTGTTGCCAGTAATACATATGATGGCTCACTCGATTTATCAGTTTTCTCCACCCTCATCTCTGTTCTCCCACTGAATCAGTCATCTTCCCTCTCATAGGAACTGTATTTTCTTTGGTTTACTTACTCCCTCAGGCTCTCACATTGGGAAGAGACATGGCTGTTTCTAATTATGCTGTAACAAACATGGGTGCGCACAGATTGCTGTGGCAGGAGGTGGAAAAGCATCCATCCTCAAAGACAGTAGATTGGCAGGGAACCAGGTTCACTATGGTCAAGCCCCACTGACAAGCCCTCAAGGCCATCAGGGGTCTGGTCGAGTCAGCGGGGTTACCCTGTGAACCACCAGGCTCCACCTTGATGCATCGCGCCCGGAGGCCCTGTCGAGTCCTCGGGTCGCCCCCGAGGACCTTCAGACTATGCCCTGTTGAGGCACTCCAAGGGGCCTGGTTGAGTCCACGGGGTTGACCCCATGGATCGCCGGGCTCCGCCCTGTCAAGGTGCTCCCAGGGGCATGGTCCAAGGTGCTTCGCCCCATCAATGTGCTCCTGGGGGCCGGGTCAAAGTAGAATTTTTGATTGGAACAAAAATCCACTGGACACCAACATCTGAGAAGTAAGGTGTGGAGTGAAATGACCACTTGAGCAAAACCTCCCTATTCAGTCAATCCAGGAGCAGTCTGAGAGGATCGCAGAGCCTGTTGTTTCATAGCCTGTTAGTTGGTTATTCATTTTCTTTCCATCTTTACTAATTTTTCATCTAGTGAGTGGTTATGGTTTGTCTCAAGAATGTCTCTCAAAAGTCTCCTGCTCTCATAGAAGGGGCTTTTGGAAATTGACTGAATTATGGGGGCAGTACAAGCTCATAGGTTAGAAACAAGACTGCTTTGAGAAGAAAGCCCTAGGGCACCCTGCTCAAGAAGGGTCACTTAGGAAATCAGAGCCATGGAGCCTGAGTCTCCCTACTAAGCTACCACTCAGATCCCTTTCCCAGTGTTTTGGCTAGAAAACACAGGCTTTCCTTGTTTCTTTTCTTTCTTTCTTTCTTTCTTTTTTTGGTCTGTGTCTATTAGTTTGCAGTCCCTTCTGTCATCTACTCTGGGATGTATAGGAGACAGAAAGCCGGAGAACTCAATATTTTGTTCTTTCGGTTCTGATACTTCTGTGCTTTTTCTCTTCTTTCAAAGCTGTCCCAAAATTGCTGTTTAGTTGTGGTTAGAGAAGGAAGAACAGTGAAGTGTGAGTTCATGCCCTCTTCCCCCAGACCTAAAGGCTACACTTCATACTTAAAATGAAGAGAGGAAATTAAGCAGAGACAACGATGCTACAGATAGCTAAGTGTCCAACTTATATATAGCTCATGTGGGGCAAGTTAAACAGCACATCTCCTTCTTGATGATGATTTGAGATTTTTAGTCTGGTATTTAAAATAATTAATATTGAAAGTATAGTAATCCCAGGATTGGCTTTCTCTATGGGAAAACTATTGTTAAAGAATAAATGAATGAGACAACTGGCCTGAAAAAAACTCCTTATCTATCTTTGAAATTCAAAGAGAACCCAATAAGTTATACCACTCTCTATAAACCTGTGAAAGTAATTTCTCTTCATTCAAGAATAGGTATTTCTTCTAAGTGAACAATTGTTTCTGTCCTAAGAATAACATGGATCCAATGTCTATCTAGGTTTTTCCCTTACATTAGAGATTAAAAATGTTCTAAGCTAGATGCATGATCCCCAAGCAAAATATAGGGGTCTGTGGCACATGGTTTGGATGTTTCTTCTTGCTCGTATTTTCCCTGTGTCTTTTTCATGTTTATCCTATGACCTATAATTTTTAGGTCCAGTTTGAGATGTTATTGCATAAAAACAACAAAATATATGTTTCATTTTCACAGTTTTTAAGAGAAAAATATCTCCCATCGCATATCTGAGGGAAGAAAAATTTACCCATAACCTCCCAGTAACATTAGAGTCTAAGGAATACAGGGAGAAGGTAGATGCTGAGCTTGGTGCAGGGAGAAAAAGAGTCCAGGCCAGAGCCTGACACCTCTTGAGCAACCTGAAAGTAGGCCAGGCTGTATTAATTCTTGCCTTCCCATATCTAACAGTCCCAGCACATAGCAAGTGACCAATGAAAGGTTGATGAATTGAATGCCTGGTTTAGAAGGGACTTACTCTGTGAAATGCAAAAAAAAAAAAAGAAAAAGAAAAATATACAGGAGAAAACCTGGCTTCCTCCCAAGAGATTCCCCGTCTCCTCTGTCACTGATAAAGTCTCCTTTGGAGACTTAACCAGCCTGGTAAGCTCTAAACAGCAGTACCCTTGGCCTTACCAGGAGATGACTAAATAAAGTGACAGGTTTTGAGAAGGCAGACTTCAGTTACCGAACCATTAACCAAAAGGATGACCCATAACCCCTTCAGTCATGGGTAGATCCATGTGGGGGATTAATTGGAACCAACCAACCATGTCTGAATTGTTTTTCATGTCAAATTTGAAGGCAGCCCCCTTCTGCCATTAATGACTAGAGCCTAGAAGCCTCTTTTAGATAACTTCTTGCCTGTCTGTGCTCCCTGAGATGATAAGGAAGGCTCAGAAAATGAGTCTCTACTCTTCCCTAGCTGACTTCAAATATATGCAGTCCTGGCCCACTGGACTCAGCAGAATTCCGCAGCTGAAGAGCAGCGAGAGGTCACTGCCAATCAGCAGTCTCTGCACAGACACCTTCCAGGCCAGCTGCTCCTGGCAGACAGCCACATCCACCCAAATGGATCTGCAGACAGTGTGAATGACATCTCCCGCTGCCCTTTAAAATGCTTTGATACCAGAGCTCTTATCAACCCCGATTTACACCACTCAGGTACCCAGGAGTCAGTCAGCAGTTCCAATTAAGGGATCAGAAAAGAAGTGGGCAAGTCGTCTCCCAGATGGCTGTGGTATGACCAGCAAATAGTGCGGATCTCGCTAATAGATTTTGCCCAATCTCTGGACAAGAAGTGAGACATGCACAAAGCACCCATTAAAGGGCAAGCTTGCTTTACAGCTCCCAGCCTCCTCATCCAGACAATTCAGCCGCACATCAACTCTGAAGCCAATTTGGTTTCTGAGCTCCCGTCCTTTATTTTATCACCGACAAACAAGGCCCGTGGTGAGCCAGTGAAATTATCTCCAGCCCACTATCAGCATTCTGCTCTTCCCCTCGGGTTTTCCATTTTGCAAGGATTTTTCTATGAGGCGATACCCAGAGATGATTTGAGCAGCCATGCCAATTAACAATAACCTTCAGCCCAGGGAACGGAGGGGCGTCACGCTGTGGGTAAGGGAAAGTGGTTCATCAGAATGGAAAACACATCACACAGCCTAAATGGTGTCTCCTCGGAGTAGTTAATACTCACATAAATAGAAACTTGACATCCTAGGATGAAAGGGCAAAGAGAAAGAGGCCCCACATGGTGACTCAAGCCTCCCTAATTCATCCACTAGGATTGTGCCTCCTGAATCCTTTTGGGGAAGAAAGGACAAAAATAAATGGAAAAGAAAAAAGCATTAGTAAGTATTTTAGTTAGTTTTCTGCATAGAAAACCTAAAATGCTTTGGTTTTGATCAGCAACCATTTAAGACCTCTCCCACACCTAGGCATTGGGTTGGTGGTTCTGCTGGTGGTGGTAGTTTGGCAGGTCTCAGTAGGATTTGCTCAGGCTTCTGAGGTCAACTGCTGGGCTGGCCAGCAGGTTTCTGGTCCCAACTGAAAGCGCGCTGCAATCTTCCACTTTGTCCCTCATCTTCCCTACAGGCCAGCCAAGACTGTCCAGCTGTGGAGTCAGGTGGCAAAAGGGAGAGTGCCCCAGGGGCTAGACTAGAATCCCAGTCCAGCATTTCTACTACATTCTATTGGCCAAAGCAAAGCATGTGGCCAACCCAGAAACAGGCTCTTCCTCAAGCCTCATGGCAAAAGGCACAGATACAGAGAGACGGGTAGAGAATTGAGACCAGTATTGTAGTCTACCACCCGTGATGAGAGAAGAAATTTGGAGGTGTTTTAAAAGCTGTATTTTAAAAGAAGGGGATTGCCCTTTGCTCTTGCCACCCTTCTTACTCTCTTGCCTGTGCCTTCTTTCCAGCCCTGTCCTCAAGCACTGGAAGACTTAACACATATTTGCCGGGGGATATCTGGCCATGTGTGAGCATCTCAGTGATCACCCAGCTTCTGTCTGAGGAATCTACTGGCCTCCTCAGTATCAGTCTCACAGCTTTGCAGGCAGCTTTGAGACCAACAAGTCAGGACAGCTCCTAAGGTAAGGAGGCATCTTCCAGGCTCTAGTGGGGCTCTGGCTGCTTTTACAGAGCCTGGGTGGACAAGGCAGAGAATCTCAACATTGCTCTACAGTACACACTCAGGCCCTCATGTCCTGCATCCCACTGAGTTAGCCATTTCCTCTCACATGCTGCCGCCACCCAGGATGCTGCACCACCTTTTTCTTTGAGATGCACCTTGAAAACTCGGGTGCACACACTTTTGCCAGTGCCTCACTTTACTCAGACTACTCCACTGCACCCCCAAATTCAGCATGAGGGTCACAGTCATTAGTGTCTCTTCTCTGGGCTTCCCAAACTTACCTCCATCAATACTCTCATCGCTTTAATGTAAGTGGTCCCTTTGCTGGCGATTGTGTCCTTTTCTTTAGAATAAGTCTTTAGTCTCCATGTTCCCAGGGCTGAATTCAAAGCCCAGCGCACAGAAGCATTTAAACAATAGGACTTCGCTTTCTCCCTGGAAACGTTCAGCGGCTCTACCTTCTACCAAAAGATAATGTATTTAACAGGCACTCAAGTGCCTCCTATATTTCAGGCTCTCTTCTTGGAGATAAGAGTGTAGTGCTGTATTAAGATGAGTTGAGCAGCAATTATTTTATTTATTTATTTATTTATTTATTTACGAGTGGACTACTTAGATCACATTCATGATGTTCCAGGGAAATTTTTTAATGTTTTTTTTTCATTTTTAGATGAAGAAACAGAGACATAGAGAGGTAAAATAATTTGTCCAAGATCATGCAATGGTTAAGCAATAAAGCAGGCTTAGGACCCCTGTCCAGTCTCTAGCTCTGTGCTCATAACTACTCCTCTAGGCATCCCTCTAGCTTTTAAATGTTAGATCATGAGAAAAATTCTAAGAGAAGTATATCAGTGAGGTAGGGACATGGGGGGGATGTAATATAGAGAGAAGGCTGATTTAGACACAGCGGATGACAATGGGCTCTCTCAACAGCTGGCGTTAGAGCGTGGGCCTGAATGAAAGAGCAAGTGAGTCGTAGGAGGGAAAAGCACTGCAGCTAGGGGGCACGGTATGTGCAAAGGCCCGGAGGTGGAAAAATGCTTGCTAAGTGTAAGAAAGAGCAGGGAGGCCCACAGGAACAAGACGGAGATCGATGGAAGACGCACTCAGAGAGGTCAAAATGGGAGACCTGTTGGGTTTTTGTGGCCATGGGAAAAGTTTAGATTTTGTTGTCACTATGGTGTGGAAATGGGTATAATTGCAAATGACATGAAGGGTGAAGATGAAAGTAAGAGGGAAGAACATGAGTGAAGGACTGGGATAAAGATACATGAGGCAAAACATCACTAAGGGTAAATTTATACATAAAATGCAGCCTCCCTTATGTTGCTACCAGCAGTAAGCTATAAATTTGAACATGAGCTTCCTCATGCCCATCACAGAAAGGGAACATGGGTGGCTCTGTCACTGATAACACTAAAAGATAAAAGGAAGATGTTGCTTTAAAACAAACTAAACCCTAATATTGAGACTTTGGGGGAATTCTCCAGCTGACTGAAAATTAAATTGGAATCTTGAATTTATCAAAAAGAAAATTAAGGCATTTTGCAGCTAGACAAAGGCATTTGTAACTATGTTGAAATGTACAAAGTTTAAATGTTTCCCCCATGGTGACAATATCAAAATTGAATATTAAAATCTTCCTATTTTCTTTACATACTGAATGCTCAGTCCACATGACTTAAAAAGACCACACTCAGAAGCTCAGATCATGTCTGTGATGATGGAATCACTGATTTCAATCTAGGCATAATACCAGAATTACTATAATCTCAGCTACTCAGGAGGTTGAGGCAAAAGAATCACAAGTTCAAGGCCAACCCGAACAAGTTAGAGAGACCCTCTCTCAAAATGAAATTTTATAAGGGCTGATGGTATAGCTTTGTGGTAGTGCACTTGCTTAGCTGGGCTCTGGGTGCTAGGTTCAATCTCTAGCATCCACTTGTCCCTCTAACCCACAAGAGAAGAAACGGTTGATTCAGTGGCTTAAGCTGACCCAAGGGTGGTGGTAGGGACAACAGAATTTTCTTACACTGTCATTATGATGTTAGAGAGAAATATTGTAAGTAGACACTGTAATGCCCCTGTGGAGGCCATGCAGGGACAATGGGTTTCTCATTGCCAGCACATGTGATGGAGCCATCATCTGCCCTTTTACTGTGTTCTCTTGACAATCCGTACCACAAACCATTTTTCTCCGCTTACTACAAGATAAAGAGAACTGGCAGACCGGTCCATGAAGACATGAGAACAATGTTTCTCCACCGCCTGTGCACACATCAATATTAGTAGCATCTCCTGGGCACCAGACCTTCATCCTATGCAGACAGATTCAATTCCTTCCCACACATTGTGTAAGTGAAGCACTCTGTCTTCTTCAAGCCATCAGCATGGCCATTTCCAGGGGCCAGCAGTGGTAAGTTTGAAGCAGACAAGAACCCTCACAAAGACTTCCGGGAAGATGGCGACCAGGTGAGCAGCAGAGGGAATCTCTCCCAGAGACCAATCCTTTGCGCGCGGGTGCCCGGTCCGTGGATGCAAAATTCCAACTGATTGGGCTGCTCTCCGTGGCATGAGCATTAAAGGGCCGGCTGGACAAGCCGGGCGGCGAGAAGTGGGCGGATCCTGAGAGCTGGGCGCCCGAGAGATCGGTGAGGCGCTTCGGCCGCAGCTCGGCTCAAATCGCGTACAGCCGAGAGAGAGATTGTGGCGGGAGGAAAGCCTCCAACTCCTGAACCCAATCGGCTCGGAGACGGCTGTAACCAGGATTTGTTGGAGGCAGCGGAGCAGAGGAAACTCAGAGAACGAGCTACTGGGACAGATTGCGCCAATCTGGGCAGCATTCCAGGATCCCGCTCAGAGCCCCGCCCCCGCAGCCGCGCTGCACGAACTGGAGCGGCTGCGATCGATCGGCGGGATTTCTGAGTCGGGAAAAAGCTCGATCCACGGAGATACATCTGAATGGCATTCCTGCCTGCAGGATCCCAGGGTGAGTTGAGTGGGCGCTCTAACTGGTTTTTCCTGAGTCGGGAAGAAGCTCTGCCCAGCGAGTGACATCAAAGCAGCTTTAAGGACTGCGGGATCTCCCAGGTAGGAAAAGCTAGCTAGGCGTCCCTAGGGGATTTGTGAGGGGGGAAGGAGCTCCACCCAGGGAGGAACACCTGAGGGGCCTGTCTGCAAGACGCCTGGAGCGGCGACCTGTTTATACACCCCAGCCAGGGCTCGGGGTAGGGAGTAGAAGCAGAAATCTCAGCAGACAGCTTAAGGGACATTCTCCCAAAGAGAAGGAATCATTAGAGCAGCCTCTGCAGCAGACCTTTGCCTGATGAACTGCCTGGGGAATTTATAGCTCCACATTTTGAATCTGATACCCAAAAATGGGAAAACAGAGGAACAAAACGCAGTCTCAAAACTCAACCCCACCCAGAACAAGTTTTGAATGTGAGGATACAGGGGAACCAGGAAATCACATACCTGCAAGTTATGAAACAATTGCATCCGAAATAAAACAACTCCAACAGGCCATAAAAGAGCTTAAAGCAGAAATAAGCCACATACCCACAATGATTTCTCAGACAAAAAACGAGCTGAAAACAATGATGGAAGAAATGTTCCATTCACACAGACAAGAAATAGCCAAAATACTAGAAGAAAATAGGAAACAAATGGAAACATTACAAGAGCAATTTAGGAATGAATTACCAAGAATGAAACAGGTCCAAAGAGAATGCCAGGATTTGAAAACTAACGCTGAAAGCATGAAAAACTGTTTAAATGAAACCGAAGATAGAATTTCAGAACTTGAAGACAGCATGGCAGCTTATGAGTGTGAAAGGAAGAATCTCATGATATCATCAAAGACACAAGAAAAGTCAATCCAACAGCTGC
>PVLD010033068.1:0-14032 GCA_004027595.1 Dinomys branickii
TTTTTCTATTGTTGAGAGAATTGATTGACTAAATTTGCATGTCTGTATATGGGTTTATGTATTTACACTTCGAAGATATCAATGGATAAAGCAATGACCACTGTTGAGATCATATCACCTTGTCTATAGATTAGTTGTGATTGTACTATTTTTTATGCTAATTGGTGTCTGTTTGTCAATATGTTTTTGTACTTTTATTAAAAAAAAAAAAAGGCCCTGAGATGATTCAGCACTCTGTCGCTCATTCTTGTCAATCATACCTAGAGACTCAGTGGGAAACACCCAGCCTGGCATGCATATCCTTCAAATTCTGAAGGCCTGATTTATTTGTGTGCAGGGTTTTTTACTTCCCTGTCATCCTGTACCAGTTTTCTGTTCACGCCATGTTTTTGTCAGCACAGACTTGTCCTGAGCATATCTTCCTGTAATCTTCAATAAATATAGTTGCTTTTCACTTTACCTGTGCCCATCATATGCAAGAGCCTAGAGTCCATCAGAGGGATCCTTCCTGTGGCTATATACATGTATATGTCTTCTGTTTCTGTAAAGAATTCTAATACAGAGGACTTACAGTAGAGCTCTTTATTTTTGTTTAAACAAGGACCCTCATTACCTGCTCTCCATCATACCTTATAACATCACACAGAACACACTTTAGGTTATGCTGTTTGTTTTGGGGTTTTGTTTGTTTGTTTGTTTTTGGTATCAGGAATTGAACTCAGGACCTCACACTTGCAAGTTAGGCACTTGTGCCACTGGGCTATATCCCTGGCCCTTAGGTTATGCTACTTGTTAGAGCTTGTGTTTAAATATCTTCTCAAAGCCTCATATACGTATAGATGGGACTTTGGGAGGTGGCTGGATTTGGGTGTGGACTGTGGATTAAGGGTGTGATACTGGGATTAAGAGTGTGGAAATGGAAGCCCCGGCCTGAGTGTGGGTGGAACCAATCAATAGGCTTGTAGCCTGGGTGGAATATGAAGGGACAGGAAGAGGGCAGGCTTGTGGTTTCCTGTCTGCTATTTGCTGCCTCCTGTGTGCTTTGCCATGGACTATTTCTCCTCTGTGATGCCCCTCTGCCATGCCACCCTGCCTTGGAGCCAGGCAACTATAGACTGAAACCTCTACAAACTGTGAGCCAAATAAACCTTTCCTCCTTTAACTTTGGGTGATGGGTATTCTGTCTCTTCAACGTGAAAAGTAACTAAGACACCATTCTAGACCTTTCCAAAAAAATGAAACCCCTAGTCCATTCTTATTTTGACTGTTCCAGGAAAAAGATTTTTTTACACAGCATATGGATATTTGTTGAACAAAAATCCTTCAAGCAGAAATATGGTTTCTGATGAGGTTCCTTGATAATGATCAAAATGACAACAGGTGGCCTTAGTAAATCTAATTCTTTGCTCTTTTGGTAGGTGTGTGTCAAGACAGGGTCTCACTGTGTAATTTAGGCTGGCTTAAACTCACTGTGTAGCCCAGGCTGGCCTCAACTTCCAGTGATCCTCCTCCCTCAGCCTCTTGAGTGCTGGGACTGCAGGAGATACCACTATGCCTTCCTTCTAATTCTGTGAGTGTTAGTGTATGCTTGTGACCCACAACAAACTCACTCACCATAGGGAATTAGTAGATATACACAGTGCATCTTGATCCTTTTCATTTTCCCTTTCTTTCCTCTCCCTCCCATCTCCCTCCATCCCCAGAAGTAAATGTAATTCTAAATGGATTGTGAGATGTTAGTGCAAAAAAGATACAATATGGTTCTTGAGTGCTGCTCAGCTAGTAGGCAGCGGTGCCACACTAGGAAAACTTTTTATCCCATCTATGTACGGATAAGCTAGCCATAAAATTTAAGATGTTGTTCATTTGCACAAATTGCATTTTCTATATTCTTTAAAAAATATGACATGACACAGTATGTGGGCACATATAAAGCAGCTGATATTTTAATGGCAGTTATAAAGATGTCTAATACAAAGGAAGTTTAATAAAACGCAAAGTTCCAAGGGTATTTTTTCATTGCCAGTAAATGTATCCTCATGAATCTTCATTCTAAGGCCGCTTAGGTTTTGCGTTGATTGGATAATTAACATCACTAAGAATATCTGCAGAATTGACTATTTTATGATTAAAATCAGTAATTCTTTTTATTTTAAACAGAAAAAAGTAAAACTAATAATAAAACAGAGTTTTAAAACAGGCTAGTAGGAGAGTAACAATAAATATATTGTGTATTGTTATATTCATAGTAGTTGTTGTGAGTACAAGATATAGGTGTGAAATATTGTCAAAATGTATTAGCACAAAATTTTCTTTTCAATGAACTGAGAGAAACAAGCTACATAACTACCTTAACTATCTTGTGCATATATATATATTTTTTTTCTTCTCCCTTCCTTCCTTTCCCCTTTCTCCCATCACAGTTTTTTCTTTTCTTTTGAACAGTTTCTTCCCCACTCACAATATCTATTGTACATTTTGAATCATTTCAACTTTTTTAGTTTCTCACACTAATGAGACAATACAGTGTTTACACATGTGGATTTGATTCACTTCACTTATGAGTATGGTCTCAAATTGCATCCACTTAGCTATGAAAGTCTCAAATTTATCTTTCTTTAGGGCTAAGTAGTATTCCATTATATTTAAAAACCACATCTTTTTTATCTATTCCTTGGTTGATGGACATTTGTGTTGTTTCCAAGATTTAGCTATTACAAATTGTGTTGCTATAAACATGGATAACATAGATCTCTGTGGTATAACATTTTTAATTCTTCTGGTAAGATACCCAAAAGGAGTATAACTGGGTCAAATAGGACCTCTAATCCTAGTTTTTAAAGGAATCTCCACACTGATTTCCATAGTGGTTGTGCCAGTCTACACTCCTGCCAACAGTGGAAAAGGGTTCCTTCTCCCACAGCCCCACCAGCATTTGTTATTGGTTGATTTCTTGATGACAGCCATTCTTTCTGGGGTAAGATGAAATCTCAGTGTTGTGTTAATTTGCATCTCTCAAATGACCAATGATGTTGAATATTTTTTCATACAGTGATTTACAGTTTGTATTTCTTCATCTGAGCAGTGTGTATTGATCTCAGATGCCCATTTTTGGATTGGGTCTTTCAAATGGGAGGAGTCTGGTTATTTTCAACTCTTTATGTGTTCTAGATAGAAGTCCTTTGTCTGGGGCACAACTGACTATAATTTTTTCCAGCTGTGTGGGTTGTCTTTTCACTTTCTCGGTGATTTTTTTTGTTATGCAGAAGCTTTTTAACAAAGTGAGATTCCATTTATTGATTCTTTGTATTATTTCCTGTGTGATCTCATCTTGTACATGAACTCTCTGCCTACACCTATATCTTCAAAATTTCTACCTATTTTCTCTACCAGTAGATTTAGTATTTCTGTTTTAATATTTAGATCTTTGATCCATTTTGACTTTAGCTTAGTGCATGCTGATAGATATGGGTCTGGTTTTAGTCTTTGGCATGTAGAAAGCCAGTTTTTCCGGCACCATTTTTTAAAGAGACTATCTTCCAGTGAACATGTTTGGCTCCTTTGTTGAAGATAAGGTGGTTTAGTGTATTTGGAGTTGCATCTGCATCTTCTATCCTGTTCCACTGATCCTCAGGTCTGTTTTTATACCAATACCATGTTGATCTTATCACAGTTGCTTTGTAGTATAATTTCAATTCAGGGATTGTGACGCTCCCTGACTTGCCTTTGTTGCTCAGAATTGCTTTTTCTATTCTAGGTCTCTCCTGTTTCCAAATGAAGTTTAGGAATGTTTTCTCTAGTTCTATGAGGTACACTGATGGCATTTTATAAAATCAGCAATTCTTAACCAGAAGTGGGACAAAATAGGTATAGAGACAATAGTATTTCTTTCTCCCAGGGTTCCTGGAGGCATGCTGCTTTAAAAATAAATTATCAATATTTTAATTACAGATTTGATTATAGTCACAGTGATTAATGAACTTTGAAGATGTAATCACAATTGAGAGGGTATGGAATTCTCATTTCCTCTAGTGAAATCATGAATAGGCATAGCAGTGCACTTCTATAATCCCAGCACTCTGGGACGCTGAGGCAGGAGGACTGAAAGTTCAAGCTCAGCCCAGAGAGCTTATTAAGACCCTGTCTCCAAATAAACAAAGGTTGGGGATATAGTTCAGCACAAAAGCCCTGGGTTCAATCTTCTATTTCTTTACCACCCACACTACATACCCAGTTTCCTGAAAAACCTATGCCCCAGATATCCCAATAGTCTGGGCTTTCCTGGCCCAAGTGAGCAGGCTGTGAAGGCACCCATGCTCGCACTCAGGCTGGCTCTGGAGGAGCACCTGGCTCTGGGCTCCCAGGATTTGTGGGGTTGATGTTTCGGACCACCTACCTTGCTCTTTGGACCTTCCTTAAAGTTATAGCACCAAGACTAAGATTAGTATTACTAGAAAAGCTGGACTGTAAGAACATCACTAGCATGTCCACCTACCTCAAAAAGCCCACACTTGAACACACATGCACAAATACATAGCCCCATATTTGTACTATATCTGCCTTCTTGATCACTGTTCTTTGGAGCAGGGCTGCATAATTGACCTGCTTTCTTTTTTGGTCTAAATTATCCAGGCTGGCCTCAAACTCATAATTTTCCTGCCTCGCACTCCTGAGTAGCTAGAACTGCAGGCATGCGCCACCATGCCTCACGTGGACCACTTTCTTTCCTCAAGAATAGTAGAACAGAGGCTCAGGTGTACTGGGGTAGTGTGCTGGGAGCATAGATTGCAGACAAGGGAAAGGTTAAGGTTGGGCTGGGGTTATCTTGTTTGATCACAAAATCATGAAAACCTGAAGAAGCAGAGAAAGTCATTGTGGAGAGAGGGGAGAAATATATAGTGGGTTCAAGTCAGCACATGGTCCTAAGTGTGCAGAAAGTCTCTGCTATGCTTTCCATTTTTTTTTCTTTTGCCTGATGTTGAGGAGAAAACCTAGAGCCTTTGAAAGTGCTTTACCACTGAGCTACACCCAGCTGCCAGTATCCTTCTGATGGCTTTTTTTGGGGCTTGGTTCAAGGCCTTATTGTCTACCTTCATTTTTTGGTTTCTGAGACACCTCTGGATTGTTATAATATTCCCCAGACATCGTTATTTTCCATCTAAAACAGCTTGTGTACCTTTCTGTTACTTGTGATCAAAAGAGCTGTCATTTAGATAGCCATATATTTATTTTAAATCAAAATAGCTCTCCTAGGATGCCAACAATTTATTAATTCTCAAGACTCTGTGGATTAACTGGGTGGTTTTCTGTTCTGCATGTGGTCAATTACATTTAGCTTATGGCTGGGCTGGGATTAGTGATTTGTATTAATTTTCTAATAATGTAACAAATCATCACAAATTTAGTGGTTTCAAACAACACAAATTTATCATCTGTCAGTTATGGAGGATAAAAGTCTGACACGGGGGTCACCGGTCTACAAGGCCAGCCTGGCACCCTTCCCTTCTGTAGGATAGAATCTGTGTTCACTTCCCAGTTTCTAGGTATCACCTGCATCCTTCAGTGAATGGCTTCCTTCCCTCTTTAAAGCCACCAATGACCCGTGGAGTCTTGCGCGAGACTATCTCTGGTTCTGACCCTGAGTCTCTTCCTCTATTTTCACTTCTAATGATCCTTGTGATTACACTGGGTCCATCTGGATAATCCAGCATCATCTCTCCATCTCAGGGTCAGTTGATTAGCAAACTGAATTCACTCCAGAATCTTAATTCTATTATATCAAGGTCTGCTGCATAATTTGTGAGATCCAATGCAAAATAAATCATGATACTCTTCACAAGTTGGTGGTAAGTGCCACTAAAGTCACTAAAACACAAAGCTTTTTCTTGTTTCTTTAGCTGCTTTTTCATTTGTCATTCTAAGTAAAGAACAATTATAACTTTAAAAGACTAGTCTGAGTTTTACTCCTTTGCATTGTGCAGCTGTTGTTAAATGCGTATACAAGAGCATCGATCAATGCCAAATCACCAGTAATTCTCAATTCATGTTACACAGCTTCTTATATGTTGACGTACTCTTGTTCTTAACAGAACGGTTAAAACACTACACAAAATTAACATGTAACACAAATTTGCAGGTTCTAGCAATCAGGATATGGGCATCTTTGGTGGACCATTATGCTGCTTAACACAGAACACACACCCCAATCCTCTTCTGTGTGGCTGTTCCATGTGGCTAGCTTCAGGTTCCTCATGGCATGGTGATCCCAGTGTACTAAGACTTCTTACGTGGTGGTCAGTTACCATAACCTCACAATTGTAAGGTTTTTCTCCAGTGAGTTTGGGCTTTGTTTATTTGTTTGTGATAAGGCTTCATTATGTTGCCCAGGCTATCCCTGAGCTCATGGGCTTAAGTGATCCTCCTGCCTCAGACTCCTGCATGGCTGGGACTACAGGCATCCAACAAATTTTATAGACTATCTTCAAAAAGCACAAAATTATAAAAGAGAAGAGCACTCTAAATAGTATGAAATATTTGCTGATTCAAACTGTCTCTGTTAAGGACATGATTTTATATAGAGATAACTATAAAGACTATACCAAAAAGCTACTAGAACTGAAAAACAAATTCTGTAAAGTTGTAGAACATACAATCAACACAGAAAAATAGCACTATTTTTAAACATAAGTAATAAATTATTCAAACAGGAAATTAAGAAAATAATCCCATTTATATAGCAATCAAAAACAAACAAATGAAATGCTGAGGTCTAAATTTACTCAAAGAAGTGAAAGACCTGTAAGCTTAAAACACTAAGGAGAGAAATTGAAGAAAACAAAATAAAGAGAAAGACATCCCATATTAATACACAGAAAAAAATGAATATTGTTAAAGTGTCCATACCGTCTAAAGTAATATAAAGATTCAATGCAATGCATATCAAAATTCCAGTGTCATTTTTCTCAGAAACATAGAATATCTGTACAGTTGTACAAACCCACAAAAGACTCCAAATAACCAAAGCAATCTTATGCAAAAGAACAAATCCAGAGGAATCATAGTACCTGATTTTAACATATATTATAAATTGATTGATTATGATTTAAAGCGGATAGATACTGGCAAGATCTGTTGGACATAGAAAGAAAAATACCGCATGACCACATTTGTATGTGTAATCTTCAAAACAAAAGAAATTTCAAATGTACAGAGTTAAAGAACTAATAGTAAGCAGGAGTAAGGGGGAGGGAGAGGAGAAATGAGATGTAGGTCGGAGGGTACGAAGTGGCCGATATACAGGCTGAGCCAGTCTGCAGAGCATTAATATTACTTCACCATGAGGACTACAGGCAATGACATTATACTGGCTGGAGAATGTATGCTGAATGAGCAGATCCTAATTACACTCACCCCAAAACCGAAAACCAAAGCTTTGATAACTACTTGACACGGTGGGTATATTAATTTGCTTCCCTAAAGCTGTCGGCTCTCTGTATCTACAAGTTTC
The DNA here is from genome assembly GCA_004027595.1 of Dinomys branickii. NCBI lineage: Eukaryota > Metazoa > Chordata > Mammalia > Rodentia > Dinomyidae > Dinomys > Dinomys branickii. Next base: position 7,508 of record PVLD010033068.1, read on the forward strand.
CCATTCAACGGTTCCACCAGCCAGAGATCAAAAATAACCAGAGAAAAAAACTGCATCTTTACTGAACATGTACAAACCTCCTTTTCTTGACATTATTCCCCAAACAACATGGTATAACAACTATTTGTAGAGCATTTACATCGTATTATGTATTATAAGTAACCTGCAGATCATTTAAAGTATACTAGAGGATGTGCTTACATTACATGCAAATACTATGCCATTTTATAGGAGACGCTTGAGTAACCTAGAATTTTGGTATCTTCAAGAGTCCTCAAACCAATCCCCCAAGGACACCAAGGGCCAACAGTAACCTTTTTACTATCTATATGTTTCCTATAGCAGCACGTTGCACACTTTAAATATACAAAATAAAATTTATCTAAAAAAAGTTTCCATTAAAATGTGTATGTGTAAAATAGTATTCAAACATAAAACCCCAAGCATGATCCTGGCATAAAGTAGATATATGAGTGGTGTGTGATGGTGCACACTTGCAATCCCAGCACTCCAGGAGCTTGAGGGTTACGATTTGGATCTCAATGTCCCTCCAAAGCCTCATGTGCTCACAGAAGTGGCTTTTCCAAGGTGGCTGGATCTAGGGTGTATGAATGTGGATTGAGAGTTTGTGAACATAGATTAAGAATGTGATAACTAAATTAGTCTGCCGATTGAGTTAGCATAGTTCTGGGTGTGGGTAATGGGAAGGCCCGCCTTGGATGTGAGTGGCACCATTCAAAAGGTTTGTAGCCTGAGTGGGATAAAAGTGAAAGGGAGACCCAGTGCTCCTGCTTCACTGCTCGCTGCTTTCTGCCTACCCTGCCATGGACTGTTTCTTCTTTGCCATGCCCCTCTGCCTTGGAGCCCACCGACTATGGACTGAAACCTCTACAAACTGTGAGCCAAAATAAACCTTTCCTCCTTTAACTTGTGGATGTTAGGTATTTATCCCAGCAATAAGAAAGTAACCAAGACACTGAGGCACAAGGATCACAAGTTGAAGCCCACCTGAGCAACTTGGTGACTTAGCAAGACTCTGTCTCAAAATAAAATTAAAAAAAATTTAAAGGGCTAGAGATGTAGTTCAGCAAGAAGGCCCTGGGTTTGGTCCACAGCATCACACACACACACACACACACACACACACACACACACACACACAGAAACAAATCACACAAATGTATCACTGTCAACCAGTAAACAGGATTTTAAAATTAAGACATGGACACACGCATTTACAGTCAATTGATTTTTTTTTTTTTGGCGGTACTGGGGATTGAACTCAGGACCCTGCGCCTGCTAGGCAGGCGCTTATTCCACTGAGCTATATCCCCAGCCCTACAGTCAATTGATTTTAGAACACACCATAGAGAAATGATGTTCTGAAAACTAGATATCCACACAAAGAAGAACAAAATTAGACTTTTATTTCATACTGCACACTAAAGTCAACTCAAAATGGACTAACAACTTAAGTATAAGACCTAAAACTGTAAAACTCTTAGAAGAAAATACAGGGGACATGACACTGGAGCAATAACTTTTTGTGCAATAACGTTTTCAATATAACCCCAAAACATGGAAAGCAAAACCAAAAACTGACAAATAAGATTGTATCAGTCTAAGAAGCTTCTGAATAGCAAAGGAAACCATGAATGGAATGAAGAGGTAACCTACAGATTTGGAGAAAATATTTTCAAACCATATATCTGACAAGATGTTAATGCCCAAAACACACAAGAAACTCCAATTCACTAATTCTGGGCAAAGGATCTGAACAGCTATTTCTCAAAACAAGATATACAAGTGGTCAACAGATTCATGAAGAATGCTCAGCATCTCTAGTCATTAAGGACATGCCTAGTATCAAAAGGACGAAAGGTAAGTGCTGGCAAGAATGCATAGAGAAAGGCACCCTGATACACTATATGTTGGTGCAGCCATGATGGAAAACAGTATGGACATTCCTCAAAACCATAGAACTAGCACATGTTCAGGTGCCCCACTTCTGGGTATATATCCAAAGGATCAAAATTATGACATTGAAGCAGTATCTGAACTCCCATGTGCATTACAGAATTATTCACAATAGCCAAATATGGAATCAAACTAAGTGTCCATCACCTGAAGAAGGGACAGAGAAAATGTGGTAGACAGGCACTGTGGAATACTATTCAGGCTTTAAAATGAAGGAAATTCTGTCACTTGTGACAGGGTAGATAAACTTGAAGAACATTAGGCTAATAAGCCAGACATAGAAAAATAGTACATAATCTCACATATATGTGGAACCTTAAAAAGTCAAATTCACAAGAAAAGTAGGATGCTTGTTACTAGAGGCTGGGGTGGGGGTGGGGAGCGAATGCACTGTTGGTTAAAACGGGCATTTGAGCTCTATTGCCCGGCAGGGTGAACACAGTCAATAACGTTGTACTGTACAGTTCAGAATAACTTAGAAAGTAAATTTCAAATGTCTCATTAAAAAAAAAGAGAAGCAAATGAAGTGACAGATGTGTCCATTAACTTGATTTAAGCATTTGCGGCTAGATATGATAGCGCAAACCTGTAATCCCAGCACCAGGGAGGCTGAGGCAGGAGGACTGCTGTGCGTGAGGCCAGCCTGGGCTATATAGAGAGTTCAAGGCCAACCTGAACTAAATAGCAAGACCCTGTCTCAAAACAAAACAAATCATTTGCAGCCACATTATATCTATATATTAAAATATCACATTACACTCTCCAAATTTATACAATTATGATTTTTCAACTTAAAAATAACACATCCTATGTCCCAGATTTTGTTGGATGCTAAGCTCTTAACCTTGATAATCCACAGAGTGTTCACCAAATCCTCACAGGCACTTGCACAAAGTTAGAATGATCCATTGAGCCCAGGTGCTAGTTTCGAAGTCACTCCCTTTTGCATAACATTTTCACAGGTTTTATGGCATTAGCACCTGGGCATTTTCATTCTTCCACTGCAGGGAGAAGCACACGTAGGTCTTCTTTTCCTCCCCCTCCCAACGTTTCTTGTAATGATTTGATAAGCCTGGGAAAGGGAAGCAATGTCATTGGTGATTTTGCAAGTTATGTCTGTAGTCTCAAGGCTGTTTCTGTTTCTGTAGTCTCAAGGCTGTTTCTGGGAGTGGGGATAGAATTCAAATGTCCTTGAAATAGTTGTATAGTCAAAGCATTTTTATAGAGTTAGCCAAACTGCAAAAGCATCATCAAGGCCTGGAGCAGCGGGCTTTGGGACTGAGAATGTGGCAAGAGCAGCAGAGAAGGGCTCGGTCCCCACCCAGTTTTATCACCAACCATGATGACTTCAAGCATTATCTTCTTCAAGACAAGGAGGAAGACACATGGCGCCAGACACCTGCCTGCTAATCAAGACCAAGAAAACAACTCTCATTCCTTCTAGAGTTGAGAGTAGATACCAGAGTCTATCTCTTGTTTGTAACTCTGTAATAGTTTACATCTGCTGGGACTGAGTAGTGGAATGAGTTGGCCTGGATGATCGCCAAGGCACCATTTAGCTATGCCCAGTGAAGGTTGGTGACACAGCCTTACTCAACTGACAGCCACTGCTCTGCCCTTGAACGGCCCCAACTCTGCTGCACTCAGGGACCGAGACCTCTCTGTGGCCTGGGCTGTGGTTTTACACTGTACTTCCCTCTTCCTTCCTGAAATATGAATCAGACTGACATGATTCTTGCCACTGTCAGAAGGGAACTAAGCAAATATGAGTAGAAGTGTGGGTGTCTCTGTGGATGTTTCTCTTCCCAGGAAACAGATAATGGCATTTAGCATCCATCTCATCAGACAACTAGAACCAGGCTTTATTTTCTTGGTTAGAAAATGACAAGCCAGCATACTACTGTACCTTTTCATGTTTTACTCTGTGTGTTTCAATAATATAACACCAGCTTTACAAAAAAGGAATCTAGAAATGAGATATGCATGCCTGTAATCCTAGCACTCAGGAGGCTGAGGCAGGAGGATCATTGTGAGTTCCAGGCCAGCCTGGGCTACAAAGTGAGCTCAAGGGCAGCCTGAACTGCATAGCAAGACCCTGTTTCAAAAAGACAAAAAAAAAAAAAAAGAAAGAAAGAAAAACCTACAGTTTTGTATGCATGTGTGTAAATATATGTATCTCTGAGAAGCCCAACAACATGTCAGATTTTCTGCAGAATCCATGAGCCCAAAAAAGGTGAGACAAACTAGTGTAGTAGAATGGGCCATTGCTGGAGACGTCAACATCAACTGTCACTGTCCACAGATGCAGGCATTTTGAAGAAGCAAGAGAATCACCAAAGTAGTACCATTAATAATTTAAAGCATCTTATATTAAGCATTATATAGTAAAAGTCCTCTTGACTCCTTAACAAACTGGCCAGATTAACCAATGCTCTCAGTTTCATCTGTAAAATACACTCAGCCATACCCTAGCCTTGAGCCCTGCATTCGCTCACTTTGGGCACGCTCCATCCAGTTGCCTCATGCCAACCTTCCGTGAGAGTCACTGCCCATTCACTGCCCATTCAATTCGTGCCAAGATGTTTTACTTCTAGGATTGATCTAAAAGCCTTTAAAAATGATAAAATATGGTCGCAAAAAGAAAGCTACAAAGTGGCATTCTTTGCAGATTCTGGATTAAGGCAACTTGATTTGTTTTACATACAAAAAAGAAGCTATTGACTTGAGTGTGAGCCAGACCACTGTGGAAGTCTAAAGAAAGTATGACAGGAGCTCTGCACTCTGATTGTGTGACAGGGGGTTTTAGTTTCTGCTTCACTTTAAAAAAAACAACTGGAGATTATGTAAAATGAATGCGTTGAGTATGTTTTTGTGTGAGCAGGGTAATACTCTTGACCTTTCGTCAAAGGATTGAGGGATTAATGCGAATTTGTATATTTTGAGTTTAAATTAAAAGCTTAAGAAAGTTATGGATGATTTTCATGATTCCCAGATTGAACCAAATTCTCCTGTGAGCCAAGGAACCATCAATCCTCATTGAATTAATTTAGAACAGTTCTATTGCATCAGGATTTCCAGAAAGCATGAAACATTGGGTTCCAGAACTCATGATTTTCAAGGATGGATTGTAATATTGGTGTATTTTCCCTGATCCAGAAAAAAAAAGTGAATGGGTATTCTCAACTCTATAGATGATTCTATGTTCAGTATTGATGCTACTTGTACAAATTTTAGGGTTTTTATATCAGTTTGAGTTTTCCAGGAAGCAGATACTAAGGTAGGATTAGATGTATAAGAGATTTCTGGAGGGAAATGTGTGTGGTGAAAGGAGAAAAGGAGCAGGAGTAAGTGTGAAAAGGCATTGGCCAAGATTCAGGCCTTACACCTATGAAGAAAATAAGGAAGGAAGGAAAGAAAATTGGGTAGAATGAGCTTGACCGCTGTGTAACTCTGAGAGCATCTCCACAGATGGAAAGCACTAGGATGAAGACTGCTCATAAGCAAAGTCCCATGGTAGATCAGAAAGGCTACAGCACTTCTACCATGCTCTGGGGTTGCAGAGCAGGAACTTGGTAATGGAACCCAGTGGTGTGACAGCTGCAGCCTACTGCCTAACTACGCTCAGCCATGAGACCAGGGACTCCTTTTCTACTACAAAGTGTGGCCCCTGGAAATAAACTCCATTGCATAGATGGGCTCAGAGCACTGCAGCGCATGGAAGATAGAGAACCCGACAATGTCTTGCCACTCTTTTCAAAAGATTCCTGAGAAGGCGTCTTATTTCTTTATCTACCTGTATCTAAAACTCGTGCAAATGTAATTTCTGATGGATTACATTATAAAGCTTGTGAAGTTCTTTACCCAGGAATATGAATAAATTTCTTCTTCGGCAGGCTAACTTCAGATTCAGCGAGGATTTGTGAGCACCTAGTACCGCTGTGCCCAATCTTGTTACAGACATGAACAATAAGCCAATGGATCAGTAGACAAGATGGCAGTAACGTCTGTGAAACAAATCAAAGAGTAAAATATGCTAGAAAGGGAGACGAGGCCGAGGTGGTGGTCAAAGAATTGTGGGGAGCTGCTTTTCTGAAGACGGGATATTCAAAGTAAAACCTAACTGGAAAAGGAGGCTGAGGGTTTGAGTCAGGACAGATTGTTAATTTGGGGAGAGTCGGCACACTGGGGGAAGGGAACAAAGGCAGAATCATCTGAGGTGGGGCCCATGGGTCACAGGAAGGAATCTTGATTCAAGGGTGCTGAGAGGCCTTGAAGGATTTTAAGTAGGGGAAAGAGGTGGTCAGACTTATATTCTAACATTGATGGTTCCAGAGTTTCTGTATGAAAAGACCTTGAAAGTTTCGAAGGAAAGGAGAAAAGAAAAAGACAAAAATGTATGTATGTATGTATAAAGGAATATTCATGAATATACATATGTGCAGGAGGGCTAACATGGTTCTACTATTGTATTATATCACTTAATGCTAAGCAATAATCGAAGACAGGAAATTAGATTAATAGTGTATATCTGTATGTGTTAGCCTGAAC